>JASDQU010436518.1:0-11264 GCA_032191745.1 Picea mariana
TAAGTTTCCCACCAATGTTTGACATGGGGGAGAGCCTTAAGGAGTGCGAAGGTGATCTTTTCCTTGTCGAAAAAATTATGAACAGAGAAATAACCTTCTAGCAGATTTAACCATTTATCTAGGGCATATGCATCTATTTGACCTTCAAATACGGGAATATCAAAATTAACCTGTACCTTGAAAGGCGAGGTGCCTCCAAAGTGGTTGCTTGATGAAGATGCGCCTGATGCTATCAGTAGGCATTGAAGGATGTGGGAAAAATTCTCCATCATTTCGTCCCTCTGTCGCGTGAGAGCTTGCTCAAGCAATAGACTGATAGGATCGTCTGCTCCATCATTTTTCTTTTCTTCCACCATTGAGGGTTTCTTGGGTGTGTGAGAGCGATTTTCCTCAAGATAGACAATCTCAAGACCCAACTTGTTATACTCGAACCTCGTCGGGGACATGCACTAAAAAAACGATCAAGAGTAGCCTGCTCTGATACCACTGATCCAGATTATTTTCGGCACGAAATGAGAGCGGAGATATAATAAAGAAATGTACAGAGATATTGCAGATATTCAATAATATAACAGATATGTATCAGAGACGCAACCATAAACACAGATATACAGTAATACACGATTTCTATTAATCAGAGAAATGTACAGAGACTGTAAAAATACAAAGTGAAAGACTCGCTAGAATGGTGGCAACTTATCTCTGAGAAGAGATGTGACGACTACTCACATTCGCAAGAAGATGGTTACAATGAGGCTCTGAAGGCCCTTTTACAATAAACAGTAATGCCAAAATTCCTAGACATCCAAAAACCTAACCCTAGGAGATGAAGCGCCAAAAGTCATGTGGGCCCCGTTTGGGTAAGTTAGTACATCAACTTCCCGGGGTCGTAACTTTTGCATACGATCTCCGTTTTAGGCGTATGATAGCTCATTGGAAAGGTATCATAGAGAAGATTCATTTTGGGGGATCAATTATGACTTTGGCTATCATTGAGAACCTCGATCTTGAAAAACCTTCATTTAGGCCCTCAAAATGGCCCCGGAAGTTAAAACCTGCTAAAAATAGTATATTACCAAAATTGCCAGAAACATGTTTTGGGCCAGTTGGAGAAGGTGGGTGGCCACCGATATCCACCTGGATCACTCTCTTATTTATACAATTCTGGCACGTGTGGAAGTGTCTCTTCACTGGCAGGGCCGACTTCTTCTTCTGGGTGGTTATAACCACCTTTAATATATTCTGAGGCCGACTTCTTATTTAGCCTATTACAATTAGGGTTTTACCAATCTGCAAAATGGGATTTGGTCAATTACAATGACCGACATGATCAATCCACAAAAGGGGATTGATCTAATCAATAATAAATATATATTTTATCTTTATCCACAAAAGGGGATAAGAATATTCTTTGCAGTTACACAATATTTTAACACTCTCTCTTAACAAGAAGGATATTCTTTATCTTTTGATAGGTCACTGGATGTCGACGTCAACTAGGCAACAACATCCACTAGAGAACATCATCAACTAGGCAACATCATCAACTGGGTAATCATCATTAACTGGATAACTGGAGGCATCCACTTGGTCATTTGACATCATGATCACCGACTGACATATCTATAAATCATCGAAAGTTTTGTGATTCATTAGCATCGTCAGTAGCAAGCGAGCGCGAGTAGCACCAACGCATTTTGGCACATGTTCAAAGGTGTTTAAATTGTTTTGAAGTAGGATGTGCCAAAACTTAAATAAAGTAGTTAAGAAAAGGGCATACTTGCAGATTGTAATCAGACCTTGAGCGATCCGCTGTCGTCTATAGTAGGTAGAGGCATTTACATATAATAAATGTAAGTAGGTAGCCTTGTATTCTAGATTAGACAGTTTTAGGAGCAGAGGGAAAACCGACTATAGACACCCTCATCTGGTATTTTTTGTAACATGAACATTGTCAATTGAGCAGAGAGCATAGAGAGGAAGAAGCAGAGAGCTATATTTGAAAACACCCATGTACAAAAGTCCTGAATTAATACATGAAGATTTGATTCAGACTTATGGTGTTGTGATATTCTCTATGTATGCCTGTTAAATGCTATGCTTATAGCTATTTTACTCTTTCTGTTATGCATTTGCTGTTACGCTATGTATGTATGATTTCTAGTTAAATGTTTGGAATCTGAGAGAAGAAGAGTAAGGAATGAGTTTCAATTGTTTCTCTACCTAAGCAAGAATTCCTGCAAGGAGTGCAGTGAAGTTGTCCACAAGGAGTGCGTTGACAAGGGTTCATAGTTTCATCTCTGAAAGCTCAGAAGAGATAACATTATTCTCATTCTCGAGGAAGTGCAAGTTAAGCACATGAGCCGTGCAAGGTGTGCGCAGGCCGAGTAGAGTCTCAGAGCTTCCAACCTGAGGAAATTGTTGAAAGACTGTTGTTGCAAGGAGTGCACAGAGCCGAAGAGGTTCAAATATTAAAGTGTATTTGAAGAAGTGCTGCAAGGAGTGCATGCTGGAGTTATCCCCAGAGTACTTGAGGATTTTCAAGTAAGCTCAGAAGGGATAGAGTCTTTGAAGTTATCGAAGAAAGGCTCAAGAGGGCTAGTGCCTTGAAGTGTTGGAAGGAGGTGTAGCAAAGTTGTTTTGCGGGTGGACAAGTTTCGTGAAGGAATACCTTGTTCATTTCGTGGGAGTCGTCAAAGAGGAATTGGATGGTCGGAATTCTCCGTGGAGAATTCACAAAGTTCCAAGAGTCGTAAGATCTTGCAGAGGAGCAGGGACGTTATAGTAAGTATTTTTCAAGTGCAACCTCAGGAGATATAGGATCGTAGGATCCAAGTTAACAAAGGCCGTTGGATCACTCGTGAATTCTCACTTTAGGGATTCGCGGGTTGAAGGACCAAAAACCTTGCATCAAGATTTGCGAAATCGCGAAGTACGAAGTCCCGACAGAGCGAGAAGTTCCATTGTGGGGTTAGCATTAATAACGAGTCAGAATTCGACATTTCGACATTTCGGAGGATAGGAGGTCGAGACTTTTGTCCCGAGATTCCCGAAGTCGTGAGACACGATATAAGTACGGGGTAAGGACACCGTCAACCATTTCGATGAATCAGAATTTTGGGTTTTCGTAGTTGGAGAGTCGAGACACTCGGAAGGAAAGGTCGCGAAGTTGTGAGATCCGAAGTGCCGAAAATCCCGAAGCCGCGAGTTGCGATAAGGAGTATCGAGGATTTTGGGATCTCGACACTTCGGCTGTTGGGATACAAAGGAAGCAGTGTTTTGGGAAGCAGAGTTGTGAAGTGCTGAAGCTGGGCATGAGGGACACGTGGCAGAACCACAAGGTGGGCCCGGTTGATAGACAGGTGGACATGCGTCACCTAGAGAAGGGAGTCAATGCTCCGTTGATTTCTTGCATCTCGGGGATTTGCGAGATAAAAGCACGGGAGCTCGAGGCTACAACTTGTGAAGGTGCGAGTTGTGAGAGGTGCTAGTCTTAAGCCTAGCCAATGGTCATGCGCGGAGGGCGCTGACAAGGTAAGGAGCAATACTAATTTTGTGATTTCGGTTATCGTGAGATTGGGAAGGAAGAGTTGGGAGCTTCGACTCACGAACTCGTGAGGTTGTGAGTTTGGGACAAGAGACTTTGGGTTAGGCCCTTGGTCATAGTGCTATGGTCGCTTGGGAAAAGCGGAGCTCATGCCTAGTGTTGTTTGCATAGGGGAGTTTCCAAAAGGACCCGTGGATTGATAGGAAGGAGATTCCAGTAAGGAATCGAGAGAGCCGATTCGGCTCAAAGGAGATAAAGAACGATCCTGTGAGTGGACGTCGACCCGAGGGCCAATAGAGCGTCTGCATCATTTATGGTATTAGAGCACAGAAAGATTTCTTTGCTTTCTATAGCAGGGAAAAGAAAGATTTACCATGCCGCCGAGAAGAAGAGACAGGAAAACACCCGATCCGCCAGAGGAGAGGGAAATGCTAGAAGAAAGGGGTAGGCAGGTGCCAAATCCAGCCATAGAAAGAGAGATGCATAACATATGCACCAGAATCGTGGACGTGAAAATAAAACAGAGGCGCACAGCCGGTGTTAGAGATGTTAGTGAATCTAAAAGTGATGATGAAGCTGGACATGAAGGAGAAGAAGTTGCAGCAGAGGATGCAACAAATGAACGTCTGATTAGGGTGGTTGCAAGAATGAGTGCCGGGGAGAAAATGGACATCCCAGTATATGAGGGAAACCTGGATGTTGAAGAGATTCTAGATTGGATTAGAGCTATGGACACATATTTTGACTATGAAGATGTCGAGGAAGACAAAAAGGTCAAACATGCTGTCACAAGACTTAAAGAACATGCAACATTGTGGTGGGATGAACTACAAGCTGATAGACACTACAAAGGCAAGCAAAAAATCAGGAGTTAGGATAGAATGGTCGCCAAGATGAAAGTGAAATTCATACCCAAGGATTACCAAATTACTCTGTTTCGAAGGATGCAGAATTTGAGACAGAAGCTGATGTCAGTGAAGGAGTACACTGAAGAGTTCTACAAGATGAACATCAGGGCAGGTCATCGTGAAAGTGATGATGAGAAGTTTGCTAGGTACATGAATGGTCTGAGATATGACATTCAGGATGAGATGAGCATGGTGACCATTCAGACGGTGGAAGATGCTTATCATATGGCTCTAAAGGCTAAAGAGAAGCTGAGCCGAAAGCAAAGTCAGAGAGGCCGAGGCAGAAGTCAGCCTAGAGGCAAAACAGTTGTCCAAGATAGGAATCAGAAGCTTAAGGGAGAGTGAAAGAAACCTCAATATCAAACTGAGAGAGGTGGAAGCTCACAGAGAGGACAATATGCTGATAACAACACTTTTCCTCACGCTAGAGGAAGAAGAAGAGGTAGAGGTGGAGTAATAAAATGATTCACATGCGGAAATAATGGACACAAATCTTATGAATGTCCAGATAAAAAGAAAGAAGGTGGTGAGACTCACATTGTCGAAGCACAGAGGCAGAATGTTGAGGTAGAGGATGCTGAAGGTAGAAGATCACTGGTGATGAGGAAATTTCTCTTAACGCCAGAAAAGGAGGCAGAGAATCCAGTGCAAAGGAACAGTCTTTTTCGGACTGCTTACAGTACCAAAGACAGGGTATGCAAGGTCATCATAGATAGTGGTAGCATAGACAATCTCGTTTCTACAGAGATGGTAGAAAAGATGGAGCTGGAGACTATTGAGCATCTAAGTCCATACAAAGTTTCATGGCTACAAAAAGGACATCAGGTAAATGTCACTAAACAATGTTTAGTTGAATTTAAAATAGGAGGATATAATGATAAGATATTGTGTGATCTCATTCCCATGGATGTTTGTCATCTATTGTTGGGTAGACCGTGGCAATATGACAGGAATGTGATTCATGATGGGAGGAAGAACACATACACCCTAGAGAAGAATGGGAGAACTCAGATGTTGTTGCCAATTAAGGACAAAGAGGCGAAACTTGAAGTAAGCAACACTGTACTTCTCATGAGTGGGAAGGAACTTCTTAAGGAGGTTAAGAAGAAGGAAGATCCACAATTCATTGTGGTCAGGAAACCTAGAATTTTTTTGACTAGCACAAGAGTGGATGATTTACCAGAGGAAATCCAGCAGCTACTGGAGGAATTTGCTGATATAGTAGTGGACGAACTACCTCATTCGTTTCCACCCATTAGAAGTATAAGTCATCACATTGATCTTATACTTGGAGCTAGTTTACCAAACAAAGTAGCATACAGATTGACGTCGCAGGAGAATGAAGAGGTCAAAAGACAGGTCCAAGATTTAATGGACAAAGGGTTGATTAGAGAAAGCTTGAGTCCATGTGCTGTTCCGACAGTACTTAGTCCAAAGAAAGATGGAGGTAGGATGTGTACAGACTCAAGGGAAATTAACAAGATTACCATCAGGTATAGATTCCCATTGCCAAGAATGGATGATTTGATGGATTGCTTGAGTGGAGCAAATTTTTTTTCGAAGATTGATTTGAAAAGTGGATATCATCAGATTCGTATGAGAGAAGGCAATAAATGGAAGACAAAATTCAAGACCAATGAAGGGTTGTACGAATGGCTTGTTATGTTGTTTGGCTTAACTAATGTGCCAAGCACTTTCATGCGATTGATGGATGAAGTCCTGAAGGATTTCATCGAAAAATTTGTCATTGTGTATCTTGATGACATACTAATTTTCAGTAAAACAGAAGCAGAGCATCTGAAACATTTGGCTACAGTGATGTGGAGGCTACAACAAGAGAAGCTGCTGATAAATATGAAGAAATGCTCATTCATGAAGACAGAGCTCATTTATTTGGGTTTTTTTTATTTCTGCAGACAAGTTGAGGATGGATCTAGATAAAGTGGAGGTGATTAAGAATTGGCCATCGCCAAAGAGTATCTTATTGGCTCATGGATTGGCTAGTTTCTATAGGAAGTTCATTAGGAGATTCAGTGGAATTAGTGCACCGATGATGGACACAGTGAAGAAAAGACAAATCTTTTCATTGGACAAAAGAGGCTGAGAAAAGCTTCAATTTGTTGAAAAGGAAAATCATGGAACAACCAATTCTGGTGTTGCCTAATTTCAAGAAGACATTTCAGGTAAAATGTGATGCAAGTGGGTTCACAATAGGGGCAGTCTTGAGTCAAGAAGACAAACCGATAGCATACTTCAGCGAGAAGCTGAATGAAGCCAAAATGAAGTACTCCACATATGACAAAGAATTTTATGCGGTCATACAAGCACTGAAGAAGTGGAGGCACTACTTGATTCCTAAGGAGTTTGTATTATATATTGACAATCATGCTTTGCAATTTGTGACTCAACAGGAGAAGTTGAATCAAAGTCATGTTAAATGGGTTGAATATATGCAAAATTTTACTTTTGTAATTAAACATATTTCTGGAACTGCTAACAGGGTTGCTGATGCTTTGAGCAGGAAGTGTTTGCTTATGCAGGAGTTCAGAGTCAAAACGTTGGGTTTTGATGATCTTAGGAACATGTACAGGGATGATCCATATTTCAAAGAAGCGTATGAAGTAGCTGAGAATCCAATTCTCAGGGACAGAAGTCAATGGAAAGATTACATAATCCAGGAAGGATTACTATTTAAGGGTAATCAACTTTGTATTCCAAAATGCTCCATGAGGGAGAATTTGCTGAAAGAGAAACATAGTGGAGGATTGGCCGGACATTTCGGTCATGACAAGACGTTCTCAAAGTTAAATGAGTCATATTTTTGGCCAGGAATGAGAACAGATGTCAAAAGATTCGTGGACAGATGTAGAATTTGTCAGCATTCAAGAGGAAAGAGGTAGAATGCAGGATTATATCAACCGTTACCCATACTTGAGAGGTCGTGGGATGCAGTAAGCATGGACTTCATATTGGGGCTGTCGAGAAAAAAAAGAGGGTTCAACTCGATATTTGTAGTGGTGGACCGATTTTCTAAAATGGCACATTTTATACCGTGTCAGAAAACCAGTGACGCAACTCACATTGCAAATCTGTTTTTCAAAGAAGTCATTAGACTTCACGGCTTACCAAGGAGCATAGTTTCAAATTGAGACACCAAGTTCATGGGACACTTCTGGAGAACCTTATGGAAAAAGTTGGGAACAAACTTGTCGTTCAATTTAGCTTATCATCCTCAGACGGATGGATAGACAGAAGTTGTGAATAGAAGTTTGGGAGACTTGTTGAGAAGTTTGGTGACAGAACATCACAGTCAGTGGGACAATATTCTACCACAGGCTGAATTTGCATATAATGATTCAATCAACAGAAGCACAGGGCAGAGTCCATTTCAAATTGTTTATGGCATGCAACCAAGATGATTTTCTGAATTGAGAGATTCAGAACAGACCGTGACTAGAAGTGCTAGTGCAGAGGATTTCGCAGAAGCGATGAAGGAGCTTCATAACCAAGTTAAGGAGAGATTGCACAACTCAAGCCAAGAGTATAAGCGAAGAGAAGATCAACAAAGGAGAGAACTTCAGTTCGAAGTTGGTGATTTGATCCTTGCACACTTGAGAAAGGAAAGGTTCCCAAGAGGGACATATAATAAGTTGAAAATGAATAAAATTGGGCCATGCCAGATCATAAAGAAATTTGGGGCAAATGCATTTGAGATTGAATTACCCGAGGGGATCAGAATTTCACTGATATTCAACATCTCAGATTTGTACCCATATAAAGCTGAAGAGGCAGGAGCAGACAGTGAAAAACCAGAGGTTCAATGGGCCAAACAGATGCCAGTTGTAGAGAAACCACAGATGGAAAGCATACTGGACAAAAGAGTTAGTAAGAGGACCAGGAGAAAGGAATATTTTGAATACTTGGTCAAGTGGAAGGGACATCCAGTTGAAGATGCCAACTGGGAAAATGAAGTCGGAATCCAGAAGCATGGACAGACCGTGCGAGAGCTCATGGACAAGATCCCATGAAAATTTTCAAGCGAGGGAGTATGATGCAGGAGCATCGTCAGCAGCAAGCGAGCACGAGTAGTGCCAATGCATTTTGGCACATGTTCAAAGGTGTTTAAATTGTTTTGAAGTAGGATGCGCCAAAAATTAAATAAAGTAGTTAAGAAAAGGGCGTACTTGCAGATTGTAATCAGACCTTGAGTGATCCACTCTCGTCTGTAGTAGGTAGAGGAATTTACGTATAATAAATGTAAGTAGGTAGCCTTGAATTCCAGATTAGACAGTTTTAGGAGCGGAGGGAAAATCGACTATAGACACCCTCATCTGGTATTTTTTGTAACATGAACATTGTCAATTGAGCAGAGAGCATAGAGAGGAAGAAGCAGAGAGCTGTATTTGAAAACACCCATGTACAAAAGTCCTGAATTAATACATGAAGCTTTGATTCATACTTATGGTGTTGTGATATTCTCTATGTATTCCTGTTAAATGCCATGCTTATAGCTATTTTACTCTTTCTGTTATGCATTTGCTGTTATGCTGTGTAAGTATGATTTCTAGTTAAATGTTTGGAATCTGAGAGAGGAAGAGTAAGGAATGAGTTTCAATTGTTTCTTTATCTGAGCAAGAATTCCTGCAAGGAGTGTAGTGAAGTTGTTCGCAAGGAGTGCGTTGACAAGGGTTTAGAGTTTCATTTCTGAAAGCTCATAAGAGATAACATTATTCTCATTCTTGGGGAAGTGAAAGTTAAGCACAGGAGCTATGCAAGGTGTGTGCAGGCCGAGTAGAGTCCTAGAGCTTCCAACCTGAGGAAATTGTTGAAAGACTGCTGTTGCAAGGAGTGCATAGAGTCGAAGAGGTTCAAATATTAAAGCGTATTTGAAGAAGTGCCACAAGGAATGCGCGCAGGAGTTATCCCTAGAGTACTTGAGGATTTTCAAGCAAGCTCAGAAGGGATAGAGTCTTTGAAGTTATCGAAGAAAGGTTCAAGAGGGCTAGTGCCTTGAAGTGTTGGAAGGAGGCGTAGCAAAGTTGTTTTGTGGGTGGACAAGTTCCGTGAAGGAATACATTGTTCATTTTGTGGGAGTTGTCAAAGAGGAATTGGACGGTTGGAATTATCCGTGGAGAATTCGCGAAGTTCCAAGAGTCGTCAGATCTTGCAGAGGAGCAGGGAAGTTACGGTAAATATTCTTCAAGTGCAAGATCAGGAGAGATCAGACCGTAGGATCCAAGTTGACAAGTGTTATCACTGAAATTTCGTCCGCACAGGGAGACAAGAACTCCGCATCGTCAGCACAGAAAAACAATCATTCATGGCACAAGGATTAATTCCACAGCACAACAAAAGGGTCAAAACTATGCAAAATAGCCCAAAAATTAAAAGGCGCTGTGCACCCACTGGGCACGCGTGCACGCGCGCGCAACATCTTCGTACTTGGAGCGCATATGCGCGGATGTGGGGTGAAAAGCCCGCGCGCCTGCCAAACGGTGCATTTATGAAGCTGGTCGGCCTCCCAACCACTAATGGATCGACTCCCAAGTCGATTTGACATCAAATTCGAGCTCAATCTACGTGGGGAGGCTGGTCAAAGACCTAATTGTACCCTAAAGAGCCCCTTTTCACATTCAAAAGAGGTTGCATAATAACCCAATGCTTGGCTATAAAAAACCATGAATGACCACCATTTCTTCAAGGAATTATTTGTAGTGTTATGCTGTTGAGATTGCTAGAGATTCATTCTTTGGCAATAGACATAATCAACATCATTTCATAGGCTTTCCATCTCTCACTAGAGTGGATAAGATTGGAGTTCTTTCACTCACACTTTCATCTTTCATTGTAAGGAGAGCAATCAGTTGAGGGCCTCAAGAGCCTTCCATTGGAGAGGGAAGGGACCCAAGTCCTCTTTCTCCATTGTGTATCTTTGGATTTCATCAATCAGACCTGCTTATATATTGGTGGTATTGGTCCATTTTGATTTGTTTTTATTTTTGTTCCTATGCTCATAGTTTCATTTAGTTTTTGTTTAATTCTTGTTAATAGCTTTGTTGTTTTCTTTCTAACTTTTTACCATACAACTGTCATGACTAGCAGAGCCCAACTAGGCATGTAAGTGCTCTTATTTTTCTCATCAAATGACGAAAAGAGTACAAACAGATTGGCGACTGTACTGGGGAGTTTGGTAAATTCCTCCCTCATTTGGGCTTCATTTGCTTTCCTTTTGATTTCACTGACTTGCAGGTTCAAAAACCGGCCTCTGCCGACCTGATTAACAGTCAATTCATCAGAAATTGGAGAGAAATTGATCCGGATTTTCTTCCCGGACTTTTTCACACAGGCGCGCGGGTATTCCTACCCACAGGCGCGCATCGTGCGCTTAAGCGCTTTTTCTCTTCTGTTTTGCCCACGCACAGGTGCAGGATGCGCCTCTATCCACACAGTAGGCCGCGCATTTGACTTAAAATTTGCATTGTAAGACTTTGGATGCTTGGAAAATCATTTTTCCTGCTTAATATGATAATGTGTGAGCTCTGAATACCACACCACTTAGCCCCTCAACTTATAAAGGGGATCATTTAGCAAACCTAGGCACTTAGGAGGATAAAATTTATTGTTCCTTATTTTTCTTGCTTTTGCTTACAAATATAAGTTGAAACATCAATCTTAAAGCACATCTAAACTCACATTTCGGGACTAGAAGTCAAAAGTAACAATCTGAAGTATGCTCTTCTCTTGGGACATTATGCGATCTAGAGAATCAGAAAAGGATTGAGAAATTGATCTCACCTCCCTTAAACAAA
>JASDQU010436518.1:23211-36608 GCA_032191745.1 Picea mariana
AGGGCAAAGACAGGTGGTTGTAGCCGAATAACATAGGGGGTTTTAGTCTCCTTCTGGTTGTAGCCAGAGAATTGGGGAGTTGGAGCTTCTCTCAGGTTGTAGCCTGAGAAACTAGGGGGTTGGAGCCTCCTTCCATTTGCAGTTGGAAAACAAAGGAAGTTGTTGCTTCCATTGAATGTAATTCTTCGAGACATATAAGAATAATCATTCTGTGGTTTTCTACCGATTTAGGTTTCCACGTAAAACACTGGTGTACTATGTATGTGTATGTTTGTTCATTTGTTCATTGATTATTTACTATGAAGTTATTGGATGATAATGCTTCATTGATATAACACTTAGATTATATGGTTAAAAAGGATTAAATTGCTCTTTTACTGATTCACCCTCCCTCTCAGTAATCCAACACTGTAAGATCAGTATTTTATGACTTAGATTCAGTAGTTGACATGGTTATCTCTTCGATATGGTATTTAGAGATTGATCGCCTTACCCCTGTCGTGACCCTCGACATGGTATCCTTCCATACCATTGTTCTTCCATCCAGTGAAGATCTCTTGGAAGCTATGAACGAGTTATTTCCCTTGACATGGTGTCCTTTCGGAGCATTGTCCTCTTGGAAGCCATGATCTAGAAGAGAGCTTTGAGCATGGTTTTCTGATTTCAAGCTCATTAAAAAATGAAACCAGCTGTGAGTATAGTTTTCGCATCTCTGTAGAAACCTCGTTAAAAAATGAAACGGATCTTACGAGGAGAGTTTTCGCGTCTCTGTAGCAACTTCTTTAAAAAATGAAACAAAGATTACGAGCATAGTTCCTATGTATGTGTCATGATCGTTAAAAAATGAAAGAGAGGTCTGGGGATTGAACCTAGATTCCTGAGCATAGTTCATGTTCCTTTGTCAATCTCGTTAAAAAATGAAATAGATTTTTCCCCCTCTTCAATTGAGTTAAGTACTTTGTTACATATAGTATTTGAAGCTTCTTTTCCTCCTCCTATGCCATTGGAAGAATCAAATCTTGGGGGGCAATGCTTACAGCCTCTGGAATTCATGTAGAAGTTAAACCATTGGCTTCTTAAGTTGGGGGCTAACTACCAACCATCCCTGGATAATGCGTTGGGAAGTCACAAGCATAGTTTTCTCTAGTTCAAGCTTGTGTAAAAATGAAACCACCTACCTCAAGCATAGTTTCCTTTGGTTCAATCTTGTGTAAAAATGAAACTAGGTCCAAGCACAATTTTGTTTAGTTTTAAGCTTGTGTAAAAATAAAATCTATCCCAAGCATAGTTTTGTATTGTTTTAAGCTTGCGTAAAAATGAAAACAATCTTGAGCTTAGTCTTTGTTCTTTCTCATGCTTGTAAATACCTAAGAATGTAACTGAGTAAAATTTTATCACTTTTTCAGACTCGTAAAGGTTATACAAAAAAGGAAACCCCTAGAGTCCTCTTTAAGCTCTTTTCAGACTCTCTAAACATGAAAAGATGGCACAGTGACCTTCTTCTTTTCATGCTCGTTAAAATATTTGAAGAAAACATCTGATGAGCAGTAGATTATCATTTTTTCGGTGTTGCTAGATTAACTTACAAAAAAGGACCTTCTAGAGTTATCTTTAAGTGTTTTTCAGACTCTCTAAAATTGAAAAACCCCTGAGTTTTCTTTCTTTGGACTCGTAAAAAAAACATTGAAAGGTCCATATGGGACTAAACTACTCCTTCTTAGGGTTCATTAAACATACTCCGAGGGACTCATCTGAAGGATGAGCTTACATTACAAGCATATGTTATCCTCCTTGAGCTTGTGTAAAAATAAAGAGGTACTTGCTAGAAATGGTGGGGGAAAAATTGGGAAAGAAATGTATCTAAACCTGTATTCTCTTGAAGAGTCAATTTTGAACATGACACCCTTTCACTCACTTTGTGTATAGGTTGGAAAATCCACTTGTCTCTTGATCATACCCCTTTCTAAGATTACAAATTGGTCTGTGATCCCTGTTGTTGAGTTAGTGTTTCCAAGACATTTGTCGTGTTGTCAATATGTTCAAAGAGAAGTTCAAACCAGAAAGTCTTCTATTACATTGGTCATTTCTATAGTCCTTAAGCCTTCTATTGCGTTAGTCATGAGTTATTGGTTACTCTGATCTACATCATTTTTACCCGTTTAGTGTCATTGATGGGGGATACCTTAAGGCCCTCCTATGACGAGTCTTTTCCTATCGACTTTATCTCATTATCCAAGAATTAGACTTAGAAACTAATTGGTACCTTGGAACTTGCATGCCTTAATGGCAGGTTTCCTCACTTTTGACAGTGGGTTTCATTATTGACCCATGATCGGGAGATTTCGTCGAGTGTTCAAATTCATCTCATTAATTCACATTCGTTGGATTGTACCAGAGTACCTTGGGGGTCATTGAAATTAATGGTGATTTTCCTCGCACTTGTTAATGGTATTCATTAATGACCGGTAATCAAGTGGTTTCTACCATTTTTGACTTCAGCACATGTATCTGCATGGTTAGATTATTACTATAGGGTGGTGGAGATGAAGACCTTGAATCTTTTCTAACAGATTCAGGTTGCGTTGGAGTATATTCATATTTTATTGTTGCATAGATCAACATTGTATGTCTCATGGCTATGTCCAAATTTGAGTCTTTAACACATAGATCCACAGTGTATTTTTGGTGGCTATGTTCAGATTTGAGTCATATTGGCATTAATCCACAGTGTATGTTTGGTGGCCATGACCTATCTTACTTGACATGGATATTTTCATGTCATAATTTATGCTTTGATTCATTTCTATTCTGAGTATGGGAATGCCTACCTCAGTGATGATATATTATTGTACTGTATTTCCTTGTTTGTTGGTAGGTTTTCGTCTGATTGTTCTTTATTCCCTACACACACTCGACAAAGTATTTAAGATATCAATCTGTTCTAACTTCATACTTTGGGGAGATCTCAGTTACACATTATTTTCTTCACCCCTATGATCGTTAATGATGAAACCTATATTTTGTATTTAGAGGGATTAGTGGCCTGAATTCCTAAGGAAAGAAGGGAGAAGAACTTTGCCTGAGAGAAGAAGTTGTCTTTTCCTTTCTAAAAACCCTATTAAGGAGGATCGTCACACCTTGCCTTATGTTATGGGTGTGACGATCCTAGATCTTTGTGTGTTGTACTATATTTGGCCTGCGATGTCATCGCACTCTGCTTAGTTCTAGGGGTGCGACGATTTTCGTATGCGGGGAAAACGAGCATCTTCTCGATGCTTCTAGAAGGAGAAGCTTCTATGGTGAGGTGGCCTTCGATCGGTTTGGATCTTACTCTCTTTTATGATTTAGTGGGATCATCCTAACCTCCTCACCTTATCCTCTTCAGCTTATAAAAGGAGAAGAGCTCTCATAGAGAAAGTTGGCTAGAGCTTGTAGATGGAAAATTTGGCTTGAGATTGTTGGCTTGGTTAGAGTGGCTTTGAGCTTTTCTTTCTCAAGATAGACTGTGAGTGACTTCCAGATCTATAGTCACAGAATTCATGGATCAGAAGTGTTTGGTAAGCAAGGGACTATTGGAAGGGACCTTACAACATCAAGGCTTTGGTTGTATTCTCCTTTTCATATTTATAATACAGTGATATATTTCTTTCCCATAAAACTTGTCTTGTTTTATTGTACGATTCCTCAATCACATATATAGGCTCTCGTTGAGTATATTATATTGCTTTCACTTTGGTTGGCTTGTGTTCCCTTGCAAATTCAATATCACAGGAGCACTAGGGTGGAGCTAGGATAACAATGACAAGAGGAAGCGATATTTAAACGGTATGTTTCTCATCTCTTTTTAAATAGTAAACTCAATGGTTAGAGCTTAGGGAAAGTGTCATATTCTGTTATGTTTTGTTCTAAATCTACTTGGATCTAGGGACAACTGTTTATGTCTTCATTTACCGATAAGTCCCATAACATAGATTCACTGGAAAATATAAATTCCAAATGCTACAACTTTTGTCAACAGATAATAATTATAATGGTTGTATTCTTTAAATTTCTCTGAATTTAGGATGTCCCCACAAATAAAAATTTGAGTGGCTTGATTTTCATAGTATATCTTATTTTATATTGGTGCATGATCTGTGTTTTAAAACTCATAGGTTACCCATTGTAAATTTGTATGATCAGAGTTTAGTTGAAATTATTTAAGGACATTGTTGGTGTATTTATCACTGGTAAACTATGGAATCAAGTCCAATTTTTGTGTTCGTGAGTTCTCTATTGGAAACCTCGTTGAATCCTAAATTAATTCATTCTGTGGAAACTCTATTGCTTTATACTCTCAATGCAAATTTTGTATCGGGGAAATCTTTGTGCTATAATATCTTAATTTCAAACTTTAGGATCTTGGAATGTTTGTGAGAAGGTCTTCTGACTTATTTATTTTACTCACTTCATTCCTGGGTGTTAGCCCCTTTTCCTTAACAAGTTAGGCATGTGACCAGGGGTTAGAACCCAGTGATGGCCAAAGGGTGCTATTCAAAGCTCTGGGACTCCGGTGCTCTGGAGGTTCTTTAAATTCTACATTCCTTTTCTCCCGAATTGTTAAACTGTCGAATTTGGTCATGACCTAAGTTGACCAACATTTGTAGTTTAACCCTACCCCACCTTTATCTGTTAAATTTTAGTAAACTAATATAACTGTTGAATTTTCTCCTTGATCAACGGTTGACATCTACTTCAGAGTTTGGAACTCCATGAGTTTTCTTGCTTTTTCATCAACAATCTTTTTTCCTCCAGAGTGCAGAACTGTCGAGCCTTTGAGGGACCAAGGCTCAAATATCTAATGGTCCTTGATTGATCACTATATCTATGGATGAAGTTTACTCCGGGGGTTCAAAACTTTGGGGTTTTGTAATCTTAAACGATTACCTTTTAACTTAGTTGGAGAGCCAAATCCCGAACAAACTAAGGAGATCATAGGTTCTCACACCTTGCTCAGATCTATGGACATGAGGAACTATGGGACTTTAGGCTTCAAAAGTTTTTTCTGTTGCAACTCTCGTTGCCTCCAAATTTGGGAAGGTCGAACCCATAGATCGGACGAGCCTTGTTAAACTTTCAACGATGGTCAAGATTAAATCTGGGCTCCGGGAGTTTGGGATTTTTCACCCAAATAAACTTCCACCATCACCTCTCGAATGGTGGAATTCCAAATAATCGGATCTATGAACACATGTACCCAACATTCGACGATAATTATTTACTCTAGAATTTGGTTCTCCAGGAGTCCATTAACCTTAACACCATGACTCTATTTTTCTCTGGATTACCGAACTTCTGAAATATGAAGGCTCATAGATCTAACAACCCATAATCGATCACCATATCTACAAATTTCCTTCACTCCAGGACTTCGGAGCTTTGGGGTTTTCTTCACTCTTTACAATTATGAACCTAACAAGATGGATAATCGAACCCTTGAGGATCCAACAACTAGTACTCACTCACCGATTTACGATGTATTTTAAATCCGCAACTTTGAGCTTCGGGGCTCACTTAATACAACAACTATAATCCACCAAAGTAACGAAGCCTGAAGGTATTAAGGTTTGATGGGTGTGCATCTCCTATCTGATCGAACGGTAATGGGTATTTCGACTCCTCACGTTCAGATACCGTCCACTAATTTCCTTCGAATGGATTTCAAACTCTTGATTTCCTCTCTTGAAACCTACATGCACTATTCCTCCTGAACTTTACCTTTGAATTGAACTCCAGTGCTTAGTAGTACATCTCTCATGAGCTCTGGACTCTAATTTTCGAGTGCATGCTTGTGCCTCCCCTGTGTAAGTTAGCACTGTCTCTCCTGAGATTCGTACTTATGAAAGTTATGACCTCATCCTAACTTGAGAGGATCTCTATGCATTCATAAGTTGTTTATGAAACTTTGGGCTTTCATGGAGCCTGTCTATGCACTTCTAGAGTTGGTACTAAAAGTGTTGTATTGTTATACTAGGAGAGAAGCTTCAAGCTTCTTACAAAACTTTTAATTCATTCTTAGAATAGACTTCCACTCGATTGCATAATCCTTTCTTCATTGTATCAGTTGGTTCACAAGGTGCAGAGTAAGATTATGGTGACTACTTTGTGTTAATATATTTTCTCTCCTATTCCTTTCCTCTTTTAACTTGTGATGTAGATTGGATATATATCTACTTGATTATACATTTTAGGCTAGTCACACTTATTTCAGGTAAACATAAGTAATATTGAAACTGTCATAAATGATAGATTGTCTATTTAAAGGACTCTGATTTTTACTGTTAAGTTTATGTCATGATTCTATTGAAATTATTCCTTACCTTTAATTCTGTAAGATGATGAGTTATTGTAATATCATACATTTTGTTATGAGGTGATGACCAAGATACCAGATTCTCTGTGTTATTTTGAAGCATTTGTAGTAAGGAATGTTGATATTTGTATGTGAACTTCGGAATAGATAAAGTTATGGAAATTAGATACTTCCTTGTTCCTCGGAACAGTTTCCAGTCTTGAGACCTTAAATGGTCAAGATCAATCGGATGAATCCTAGACTTGAGCGTTGATTATGTGTCTTGGAGGTGCTAACCTTGCAGCATAGGTTGGGTGGGTAGATTATATGTTATTATATGTGAGGTGGTAGATCCTTCATGCATTAAGTGGTATCTAAATCTAGTAGTGCAATGAAATGAAAGAAATAGAATGAGTATTTTTTATGTGCGTCATTATCATGTTTCACTGGTTCAAATGATGTTCTATGGATGTCAAAAAAAAAAAATCTCTTACTGTTCCACAAGTACTTATATGACGTAACAAAGGGGATGTTACATTATGTGATTAGGTTATTGCAAGTTTTATACTTGCTATCATCATTTATAGAACTCTATTTTATAGAGATTAATACATAACAACATATTTTTTTTATTACTTCCACATTTTCCATTGTTTTCACTTTTTAGCCTATAATCCAGAATTTTAATGTAAATACAATTTACAATTTTGAGAATAGTATAGATAATTTTAGTTAGAATTTTGTTCATAAGAAGTGTAGATTTATGTACCATGAATTAAATTTTAACATCGTGTGACAATACATTTTTTGAGATTTTCTAGATCTTTGTATGGAATGGATTGTTTCCTATGAAAAACAAAAGTCGAAGGATCTTAACAAGTGTAATGCCTTAGCTTCCATGATTGAAGTTGATTCATGCTTCACATAAGAAATGGGACTTGTGACATGTCTTTGGGTGAGATGCATGTGAGACACTAGTGATTAAAGTGTTGTTTATTCTTGAAAGAAGTAATATGCACATGTGATAGGTTGCTAGTATGATTTGTTTCCCAATTGATCTATTTGTTTGAGGTGTTTTCCAAGAGGTGTAGAATTACTATTATTGGTCTTAAAGAGTGTGACTAGTTAGAGGGTACTTTCAAATTTACACATTGGAAATGCAAACTGCAAATGTTTTTGGAGGAGTTTGATCTTTTGTATTTTGCAAAAGCTAAAGTTATAGCTTCTATAGATCACACATAGTTGGCCAAACACAATACAAATGTGACAACATTGACCAAAATCATCTTTGTTCTCTAAATGACCATTTGATCCCCCACACCATGAATAATAACTCAACTAAATATGTGTACGATGACTTGATCACTTTACATCAAAGTGTGAATATTTCTCATAAGATGCTTTTGAAGAACAATCTTACCAACATGCACATGAGTGACATAGACATGATGGCTAGCTACTTGAAGAAGATCACTAATTTGAGAGATCAACTTCTTGTTATTAGGATGAAGATCACTAATGACTTGGTGCTCATAGCACTAAATGGTTTCTCTTCACTTTAGGGACAATTTGTGATGAGTGTATATGTTTGTAAGTAATTTCCCACCTTTGAGAATATTTGGGATGATTTCATCCAAGAGGAGACCTAAGAAAATCCTAGAGACAACTTCAGCTAGAATGGAAGAGATCCAAAACATATCCTGCATTGGGAAGGTGAGGTAAAAAAGGAGGACCCAAGAGGGTTCAAAATGGAGATGAGGAAGAATAATATTTTTCAAATCAAGGGAGAAAAGAATTGAGTCATGTGAAATTCCTCAAGTGCTACAAGATGGACCACTACACTCTCAGTGTCCCAAGAGGAAAAAAACCAAGTAATAGTAGAAGCAAATCTGTGAGTGTAGAAGCTTCCACTAAATCATTTGAGTTAACACCCATGGTATTGTGCCTATCCACTAACATTGTTTGTAGTATGCAGTGGTATTATATAGTGGAGCATCCAGACATGTGATATTCAACAAGAAGGATTTATTCAAGCTTCAAGAGTAAGAGGATGACATACATGTATAGTTGAGAAATTGTGCCACTTATCTAAATACTAGAGTGGGATTTGTCCTTTATGCATGCCTTTAGGTGATGCTATCAAATTGGATAATTTCATGTATGTCCCTGGTTTGACTAAGAACATTATTTCATATATTTCTTGAAAGGCCAACTGCTCCCCTTCACGATCACTTCTATGATAACCTTCTACGATCACTTTTGAGATAGAATATGTGACAAGTCATGTGTTTGTATTCCTTACCCAAGTGCTCGGTTCACCCCATGAACTCTATGTTTGGTCTTCTCAAGGTGTGCACACAATTCTGTAACTTACTTCTGTCACAAGTCAAACCAATCAAGTCTCTTCCCATACTATTTCTACAAAAGGCTAGTCCACCTTACCGAACCTTCACCAAGTCTGCACTCAAACTTCCTCTAAGATGAAATCTAGGACAAGTTCTACAATGAACCCTGCAATGAGTTCTACAATCACCTACCCTATCTAAGTGTTTGTTTCACCACAAAATATGCTCATGGTTTATACAAGGTTTTCACCTAGATCAACCTTCCACCGCACTGTCAACTAGAACATATGTCATAAGTCTAGTGCAAAGTATTTTTAATGATCCAGTTCACTCTACCAAAATTTTAACAAGTCTGTGAATGTTCCCACTGAAATATATCTGTAACAAACTATCTTCTTGTCGTGATCTATCCCCATTATCATCACCACAATAATAGAGTGTGATTCAAGCTTTGATACCATCCGTCACGTCCCCACAAGATGCTTTCCTAGATATTGTGATCGTTCACCTCTTGAGGGCATGCAACACCATGACATTTCTCACATGGTTGCTTGGCCACACCAAGGACACTTTGTTTGGACTACGCCTCTTCACCTAGAGTATACCCATACTCTGTTCTAGGCTATGGGCCAGTCACACTCCTACTCTAGTGAATCTCTCTTGTATACTTAGACAATTTGTTAACAGTATTAACAATTAGTCATTTACGCATACATCCATGAAATGAAGAGAAGAATTTTGAACCAAACAAGAGAAACACAAATATAGTGCAGGTGGCACAAAACATGCGTAACACTTGACTATGTCTTATTATTGTGAAACAATTACAATATGAGCACTACCAACTATGTTTGCAACTTGGGCATAGTCACATGACTCGCCTCACCTCACCAAGACACTCATACATATATTATTCACACCAAGACTCATCCATCATAACAACTCTTGCAACTCCCACAGTGCACCTTAGACATGCAACCACCACAAACTCATCATCTTTTCTTTATCACAAAACTTCACACAGACTTGTGATTATGTCGCATAGCATGCCTCACCCCGATCTGGGACAAAACTTCCCCAAAATCAGCCCAAAGAAGGTCTCCCTATCTATGTCCAAAAAATCACCTCAATGAAGCACAAGTCCTCCCATGTGGAGTGATTTGTCTCCTTGAGGGATCTCGCCTCTCTTCATCCAAGTCTATCACGGAACCTTGACTCTAATCTTGCTCTCCTTGTTGTGCCTTCTTTCTTGTGTGCCTTGTTCTCTTATATGGACTCCAAACATCACCTTTGTGAACCATCACATCCTTTGGGTTTGACATGCCCAAACGAACATGTGCACTCGTCAATCATCACATCCCTTGGGATTGACACGCCCCAACCTTGGTGCATTCCTCAAGTCGATGTGCCCCAACCTCTTTAGTGCACCCATTCTCTTGGTCGCTTTCATCCCATGCTTGGTAAAGCCCTTTTGTGTGTTCATGTTCCCAATGCACCCACTTTCCCAACTGGTGTGAATATTGGGTGCCGAAGCAACCCAAAATTCAGTCTCCTTGAGAACTTGGGTGAGGGTGCTCATGCCATTCTAGTCGAAGACCTTACAATTAAAATTTGTACTAAGAATATGACATGTGTTTTTTATATGTTGATCACATTTATGTTTAGTGTATTGTTATGAGTGTGTCAATGATACAAAAGAAGAATTCTAGTTGTTGTTTTTTTGAAATTACTTAGAATTTCATTCACCAATATCAATTGAAGAGTGCCAATAACTCTATGATTCCCATCATTGGATTTACTTTGATATTGGAGATCTATGGTTGCCATTAATTTACCATAACAATATTATAGTAATTTTCTAATTCTATTAGGAAACCTATTGACTATTGAATCCATACATAGAAGCTATACAACATAGGAGGTTGTACATTACCTTGTTATATCCTTGGAAGCTACATGTTATTGTTCATAGCACTTGGAGGGATGTAAGTAAGTCACCAATCCATACATTAGGAGAATTTTCAGGTAAAAAATGGGTCTCAAGACATAATATGTACTATCAAAATCAACTTTAAAAGAGCCAATCACATTTTAGAGGATGAAATTATCCTTAGGGGATGAGTTGACATTGCTTGAGTTAGATTTTTTTATTTGTAACATTCTAAATGATGGATGAAAACCCATAGTTAACCATGATAGTGTTGCTAATGTAGGAGCATTTCACCTCTAAAATCAACCATGTTGATTTTACCTAGGGGTCTTTACATTTATTAAGGGAGTTGGTTCCCTAACTTGTTATTATTATAATTTCCTATGTTCTAGAAGGAATGCATAGGAAAACGTTTGTGTTTCCCTATTTAAATTGTAAAATCTTAATTGAGAAATTAGTTGAGTTTAGGTAGATTATCATAAGTATGGAGGATTTGATTCCAATTGATCATTATTAATTATAAAGTACAGGAGTTCTATTATGGTTGTTAGTTTCACAATCTTAGGGATTTGTTGATGAGCTAGAAGTTGACCTTCCATCCTTAAAATTGTAACCGCACGTGCAATCAAAGAAGTGTGTGTGTAGAGACAGAGTGAGAAAGGGGAACTGAGTCTATAGGAGTTCCAAAGTGGCCAACAAGCCAAAAAGAGGCCAATTAATTGTAAATTAGATCAAGAGAAGGAAATAAGGCCTTATGTAAATTTTGTACAGATTCATTAATAGAATATTTGTGTGTTTATTTGGCACCTCTTTGTATCCTTGAACGATATATTGAGTTAGTGTTTGTATGGGTTTCAAGAGTTTTTGTGTGCAGGCAGGAGTCGAGTGTTGGTTGGAGGTTTGGATGAAGTAAAAGCTACAGTAGTCGTTGATCATTGATCACTGGAAGAATCAATGATCTAGATCGTGCCAACTATACCATGAAGGATAAATCACGTATAGCCATAGAATCACCCCACAGTTAAGCCAAACCGTTGATTATATTGGATGATAAGTTTGTTTGTGTCTTTAGTATGAATGGCCAAGATTAAATTGGATGAGCACAATATCGATGGTTCTTGTTATAGAGAACCGCGAGAAACAAAGGTTATAAGGTATTCGAGATTGTAAAAGTCTCGACAGTATAGTGATGGAAATAGATATGACTATCAAATCCATAATTAGATAAACAGACGATAGTTGTATCATATGTGAGAAGGTACGGGGATATTAAAAATAATATTGATAGTTGGATCACGTTAAATTTTGATATTCTATTCAATATCTTTATCAATGATCGTCATTACAGAGGACCATGAGAAGCGAAGGTTTTAAGGTGTTAAAGGGCCTAAAATTCTTGAGGTCCCGATGACGAGAAATGTCATGTTGACGTAAGGATCTCCACACAGGGAGTGACATGTGGATAACGAGGACTGGAGGAAGGCCGATCATTATTGACTATTGGATCAAAATCCAATTAAGTCGTGACCATCTATTGAATACTTATTGCATGGAAGGAAAGGATCGTGAAGATCGTTGATCAAATTTAGGATCAACGATCCAAATTTATCACGTATCATGAAAGTGTGGAGAAATTAATGTTCAAGGGTATCATGGGGGTATAAATATAGTTTTCCATCAGGAGAGGATATCAATAGAGGACAGTGATACCAAGCGATATATGTGCGAGAGGTTTAACGAAAACCCTTTGCAAAAGTCCTAAGGATTGCACGGCGGAGATTATATCGTCGAGTTAAGAGATTGACAACTCTCCTCATTTCATATCTCGATCATCAAGAGTTTTGGTTTGTTGAGAAGGCATGGAGTAACAACATCCAAGGACTGTTATATGTGGCAGTCATCCATTGAAGAGTATAGATCGATGATCTAGATTGATCATGTACATCCACAAAGATTAGCCAATGGTTATAGCCATTGGTCACATGAATGAGAGTGTTGGAAGCTAGCACTAAGGTTTAAGTGCTTAAGGGAATGAGCACCAGATCATAACATATGGTTGTGCGGACAGGAAGGAGCTTACAACTAGATGAGGGAAGCGCTTGGGTTTAAGCGCAAGGTTCTAATAGTTGGTCACAAGGGGGATAAGCACCTGGATTTGAGCTCTGTAGATAAGCATTGATAGAGACTAGTGTGAGCAAAGGGTACTCTAGAATCTGTTAATAGAAGGAATTGGGCATGTATAACAAAGTTGAGAGTTGCTCGAGCGTGGAGCTACAAAGGAGTTTACTTATAACTCTGCACTTATGGGAAATTGACCTGGTGGGTTGGCGTCAATTGCAAATAAAATAATCACAATGAGGAAAATACTTATAAAATACTTCTGAACATAATATAGATGTACTGATAAAATAAATTACATTTAAACTAAAGTACTTTTGAATATATAGAAATAAACTATTCATTCAAAATTCAAAAACATAATACATAGGTTATACATATTTTCTTTTTTACTGGCGAAATCAACAACTCGTCAAGAACATACTCGCGTGACACGTGGTTGTGTTATCCAACTACAACCACTGTAACCTCCAGGCATGCCAACGTGGCCCCTCACGCGACACACAAGGTAATTCAATGGTTTTGAACCAATGACTTCACATAATGGAGTGCCTTAACAATACACTCCATCACTGATTGTTCTATACCCTGGGGACTTATAGGTTATACATATTATTCACTTTATTTTTTAAATTAAACAAAAAAATTCATAGTTAATTATATATATATATAT
>JASDQU010436518.1:37384-50779 GCA_032191745.1 Picea mariana
TTTGCTCTGCTTCATCTGGTTCTGGTACACCTACTGTAACATGTTATAGGAGATCATTATCCTCTAGAATCATCTGCAGCCTATGATTCCAAGATCTGAAGTTTCTAGATCCTTCTAGCCCATCTTCTACCCTCATGCTGGTAGCCATTGTTTCTTGAAGTAGAAACCCTAGCCCTTCGGGCTATAGAAATAATAAAAAATCAAATTTCTTGTATCTGGAAACTGAACTCACCAAAAGATGCGCTGGATTGAGGTGAGTATGCTGGTACAGTCAGATTTCTGAAAATCCAAATTTTAACCCTTCAAACTTGATCTGCAGATTTCTAGACTGGTGCTTCTGGTTTTCTGGTACTTCTGGTACTTCTGGTACTTCTGGTACTCTGGTTTTCTGGTACTTCTGGTACTTTGTGAAAACTAGGGTTTCACTTTCCAAGATATCTAGCCACTAAAAATGTGCGCTGAAGATGCCAAAATGTTCCTTGAGGTAGTGTGCACCTTTCTAGATGGATTTGGGGCTGAAAACCTTCTTCAATAAAAATCCCTAATTTTCATGTACGACAACAGTGACATTTTTCTTTTTCCTACGAAAGATGCCCTCTTCAGCTTAGCTATGATACCATGTTAACGTTTCTTCTATTATTAGGTTACTTTTTGGTGCATACCCCTGACCCTCAGGCCAAGATTCGCGCAGGATCGTTCTAAATCTGTCCTGAATCAATTTGACTTTTCGATTCCTCCACAGGGAATCCCACACACACACCACAGTGTTTTCCACAGGTCCTTATAGGTATGCCCACATGATCAAACACAAGGCATCAACCCAAATCTCCTGACCAACAATATGATCGCGCCCTTTGCCGAATCTGGATTTCGGGTTTCACGATATCTCGATTCCTGTTGTCGAGTTTCCTGTCTCTACAACCTTCGAAACCCGAAATGCCGAATTGCTGAAATCTTTGGTTGCGTCCTCCTCCACAGTTGTGTCGCATTTTGAGACTTCGGGAATTATGGAGTAAAGAACCCTGACCTCTTGTCTTCGAAATTTTCGAAATGCCGAACCCCGATGCGTTCAACAAAAAATGGCTCCCCAACGAAACTTTTTGTCGATTCAGAGTTTCGGACTTCGTGATTTCACGAATTTGGCTGTAAGACTCCTGGTTCTTCAACCTTCAAAACCCCAAAATGGTCAACGAGGATTGACTCCGCCTATTGACGAAAACATGCCACTTGTCTTCCCCACTGTACTCTATTTCCAATGTGGATTCTTGCCACCTGTCCACTCAAGCTTTCTGGCTTTCAGAGCTTGAACAACCCTTGAACAACCGTTCCTCTATCACTTCAAAACCTTGAACTCTGAAATGGTTCCTTCCACAGGATCAACGGCTATAAGCTGTCGTTCGATCCGATGACCCACGTTATTTCGGGTTTTCGGGTACCGGGAGTTCAAAACTCCCGATCCCAAAACACTGCCTCCTCCGCTTCTCGACACCCGAAGTGCCAAAATCCTGAAATTCTGCACCAAAATCCTGTCATGATTGGCGACTTTGGGATTTTTGCTCCACTATGCCTCGAATCCTTGTCGTCAGGACCCCCAAAATGCCGAACTCTGAAATTCTGAAGCGCCGAAAATTATACGCCTCTTCTTCACACACGATAATCCATTTCGTGATTCAAAAGTTTGAGTGACCAAGGGATTTGGCTTGCAATCTGGACTTTCAAACCCCGATTTGTCGAAATGATCCTGACGGCTCGACGGTCACGATCAATGGTCGACGTTGAATCTTGAAACCAACATAATGGGTTCATCCAACCCTTATCCACCCTACAACTCCTCTAGATCCTATGGTCCTCGTGACTTCGTGAGTTCTCCTCGAAGAATTATGACCACCCGATTTACTCCTCAATGAATTCACTGGCCAAACTGACTTAGCGTCCTTCCACTGAACTTAACTTCTACGTGATGATTAAGCTCCCCTTCTTCCTTTGAATACTTCAAAGGCGTTGATCCTCCTGAGCTTTCTATTGCAACCTCAAGTCTCAAAAGGACTCCTGCACGCACTCTTTGCGACAATCTTTCAAATACTTATGTGTATTTGATTCTTCGACTTTGTGCACTCTCGACAACAACAATCCTTCCACCTTCACCTTAGTTGATAATTTCTAAGGCTTCGACTAGCCTGCACACACCTTGCATGGCTCTGTGCCTCACCTACACTTCTGCGGGAAATGAGAACAACGGTGTCTCTCCTAAGCTTTCTAAGATAAAACTCAGATTCTTGTCAACGCACATCTTGCGGATGTTTCACTGCACTCCTTGCAGGAACTCTTTGGATGAGAAAAAATTGAAACTCATTCTTCTCCTCTCTCAAACTTCATATACTTAACATGAAATCACACTTTCAACACAACATTGAAACAAATGCATAAACAGAGAGAATAAAACATTTGTAAGCATACCAGTCAGCATATGTAAACAACAAACATCATAACACCATGAAATCTAAGTCAAAGCTTCATATATTAACTCAAATACTCCTGTACATGGGTTCTTCTCTACAACTGTCTGCTACAGCTCTCAATGATGATAATGTTCTTCCTATAATGATACAATAATACAAGGGTGAGGGTGTCTATATCCGTTTTCCCTCCTACTCTCTAAACTGTCTAATCTATGAATCCAAATCTACCTACTTTCATTAATTACGTATAAATGCTTTTACATTCTACAGATGAGAGCAATGCTGAAGATCTATTTACAATATCTAAGATATAAATGTAAGTACGCTTTCCCCAGCTATCACATTAATATTCGCTTCATTATTTTTTTAAAAACATTTCAAAATGTGTAAAATGTGTGCTGCGCTTCTCTAGCTGTCTTCTGCCTTATGCTTGCTTGGCTGGCTTCTTACGATGCTCCCACATCATACTCCCTCGCTTGAAAATTTTCATGAAATCCTGTTCATGAGCTCTTGCATGGTCTGTCCATGCTTATGAATTTCTGCTTCATCTTCCCAACTAGCATCTTCAACTGGATGTCCCTTCCATTTGACCAAGTATTCAAAATAATCTTTTCTCTTGGTCTTTTTGCTAATCCTCTTGTCAATTATGCTTTCCATCTGTGGCTTTTCAGCTACATGCATTTGTTTTGTCCATTGAATCTCTTTCTGTTCCTTCTCTGCTCCTGCTTCCTCAGCTCTGTAAGGGTACAAATCCCCAACATTGAATATTGGTGAGATTCCGATCCCATCGGGTAATTCAATCTCATATGCGTTTGCCCCAAATTTCCTTATGACCTTGCACGATCCAATCTTTTTCATCTTTAGTTTGTTATATGTTCCCCTTGGGAACCTTCCCTTCCTCAGATGCATAAGAATCAAATCACCAACTTCAAATTGAAGTTCTCGCCTATGTTGATCTACTCTCCGCTTATATTCTTGACTTGAAATCTGCAATCGCTCCTTGACTCGGCTGTGAAGCTCCTTCATTGCTTCTGCAAAGTCCTATGCACTAGCACTTCTGAATTCAGTTTGTTCCACATCTTTCAATTCAGAAACTCCCCTTGGCTGCATTCCATATACAATCTAGAATGGACTCTACCATGTGCTTCTGTTAAGAAAATCATTATAAGCGAATTCCACCTGTGGCAGAATGTGATCCCATTGACTGTGGTGTTCAGTCACTAAGGTCCTCAACAAATCTCCTAAGCTTCTGTTCATGACCTCTGTCTACCCATCTGTTTGAGGATGATATGCTGAGCTAAAAGACAAACTTGTCCCCAACTTCTTCCATAAGGTCCTCCAGAAATGTCCGACGAACTTGGTATCTCGATCAGAAACGATACTCCTTGGCAAGCTGTGAAGTCTGACGACTTCCTTGAAAAACAAGTTCGCAATATGAGTTGCGTCGCTGGTTTTCTGGCATGGTATGAAATGTGTCATCTTTGAAAATCTGTCGACTACCACAAAGATTGAATCGCATCCCCTTTGTGTTCTTGGCAGTCCCAATATGAAATCCACGCTCACTGCGTCTCATGGCCTTTCAGGTATGGGTAATGGTTGATATAATCCTGTGTTCTGCCTTTTCCCTTTTGTGTGCTGACAAATCCTGCATCTGTCCACAAATTTCTTAGCATCTGTCCTCATCCCGACCAAAAATATGAGCCACTCAACTTTGAGAACGTTTTATCATGACCGAAATGTCCGGCCAATCCTCCAATGTGTTTTTCCTTCAGCAGGTTCTCCCTCATGGAGCATTTTGGAATACATAGCTAATTGCCCCTAAATAATAATCCATCCTAGATCATATACTTGGTCCATTGGCTTCTATCTCTGAGAATTGGATTCTCAGATGCCTCATATGCTTCCTTAAAATCTGGGTCATCCTTATACATTTCTTTGAGGTTATTAAAACCCAAAGTCTTGACTCTGAATTCCTGTATAAGAAAACATTTCCTGCTCAAAGCATCAACAACTTTGTTAGCAGTTCCAGAAATATGCTTAATCACAAAAGTAAAATTCTGCATGAATTCAACCCATTTAACATGTTTTTGGTTCAACTTCTCCTTTTGAGTCACGAATTGTAAAGCATGATTATCATTGTACAAAACAAGCTCTTTAGGAACCAAATAATGTCTCCATTTCTTCAGTTCTTGTATGACTGCATATAATTCTTTGTCATATGTTGAGTACTTGATCTTTGCTTCATTCAGTCTTTCACTGAAATATGTGATCATCCCGTCGTCTTGGCTCAAGACCACTCCAATTTCAAATCCACTCGCGTCACACCTGACCTGGAATGTCTTGCTAAAATCTGGCAACACCAGAATTGGTTGTTCCGTGATCTTCTTCTTCAGCAGGTTGAAGCTCTTCGCCACTTCTTCTGTCCAGTGAAAATACATGTGTATTTTCTTCACCGTATCCATCATTGGTGCGCTTATTCCACTGAAGTTTCGAATGAATTTCCTATAGAAACTAACCAAACCATGGAAGCTTCGAACTTCAAACACACTCTTCGGCGATGGCCAATTCTTAATTGCATCTACCTTTTCTAGATCCATCTTCAACTCATTTGCAGAGATAACAAAACCCAAATAAATGAGTTTTGTCCTCATAAATGATGATTTCTTCATATTTATTAGCAATTTCTCTTGCTATAATCTTTTCATCACTGTAGCTAAATGTCTCAAGTGTTCTGCTTCTGTCTTGCTGAAGATTAATATATCATCAAGATATACGATGACGAATTTCCCAATGAAATCGTTCAGGACTTCGTTCATCAACCTCATGAAAGTACAGGGTGCATTCATTAAACCAAATGGCATGACAAGCCATTCATACAGCCCCTCATTCATTTTGAATGCTGTCTTCCATTCATCACCTTCTCTCATTCGAATTTGATGATACCCACTTTTCAAATCAATTTTTGAAAAAAATCTTGCTCCACTCAAGCAATCCATCAAGTCATCCATCCTTGGCAATGGAAATCTGTATCTGATAGTAATATTATTGATTTCCCTTGAGTCTGTACACATTCTCCAGCCCCCATCTTTCTTTGGGCTAAGCACTTTCAGAACAACGCATGGACTCAAGCTTTCTCTAATCAATCCTTTGTCCATTAAGTCCTGTACCTGTGTCTTAACTTCTTCATTTTCCTGTGGCATCAATCTGTACACGGCTTTGTTTGGTAAATTGGCTCCAGGTATAAGATCGATGTGATGGATTATACTCCTAATAGGTGGCAACGAACAAGGTAGTTCATCCACTACTATATCAACGAACTCTTCTAGCAACTCCTAGATTTCTTCTGGTAAATCATCTATTCTTGTACTGGTCAAAACAGTTTTAGGCTTCCTGACCACAATAAATTGTGTTTCTTCCTTCTTCTTAACCTCCTTAAGAAGTTCCTTCCCACTCATGAGAAGTACAATGTTGCTCATCTTTGTTTTCACCTCTTTATCTTTAATTGGCAGCAACATGTGAGTCCCACCATTTTTCTCCAGGGTGTATGTGTTCTTTCTCCCATCATGGATCATGTTTCTGTCATATTTCCACGGTCTACCTAGCAATAGATGAAAAACATCCATGGGAATGACATCACATAATATTTCATCCTTATATCCTCCTATTTTAAATTCAACTAAACATTGTTTAGTGACATTTACCTGATGTCCTTTTTGTAGCCATGAAACTCTGTATGGGCTTGGATGTAAAATAGTCTCCAACTCCAAATTTTCTACCATCACTGTAGATACGAGATTGTTTGTGCTACCGCTTTCCACTATAACCTTGCATACCCTATCTTTGGTTTTGCAAGCAGTCCGAAACAGACTATTTCTTTGGGTTGGGTTCTCTGCCTCCTTCTCTAGCTTCAAGAGAACTTTCCTCATCATCAAAGATCTTTCACCCTCAGCGTCTTCTGCCTCAACAATCCATCCTTGAGCTTCGACAATGTGATTTTCACCACTATCTTTTTTCTTATCTGGACACTCATAGGATTTATGTCCGATCTTTCCACAGACAAAGCATTTTACTTCACCGCCTCTGCCTCTTCCTCTTCCTCTAGCTTGAGGAAAAGTATTTCTATCAGGATACTACCCTCTCTATGAGATTCCTCCTCTCTTATGTTGAGTTTGAGGTTTCTTTCCCTCTTCTTTAAATTTCTGAGTTCTGTCTTGGGCAATTGTTTTGCCTCTGGCTTGGCTTCTACCTCGGCCTCTTTGACCTTGCTTTCGGCTTAGCTTCTCTTCATCTTTCAGAGCCATCTGATAAGCATCTTCCACATTTCATATGGTCATCATGCTCATCTCATCTTGGATGTCATATCGTAGACCATTCATGTACCTAGCAACTTTTTCATCATCGCTTTCCCAATGACCTGCTCTGATGTTTATCTTGTAGAACTCTTCAGTGTATTCTTTCACTAACATCAACTTCTGTCTCAAATTCTTCATCCTCCGAAACAGAGTGGTTTGATAATCCTTGGGTATAAATTTGGCTTTCATCTTTGCAACCATTCTATCCCAGCTATTGATTTTCTGCTTGCCTTTGCAGCGTCTGTCAGCCTGCAGTTCATCCCACCATAGTGTTGCATGCGTTTTAAGTCTAGTAATGACATGTTTGACCTTCTTGTCTTCCTCGACATCCTCATAGTCGAAGTATTTATCTAGAACTCTAATCCAGTCTAGAGGTTCTTCAACATCCAAGTTTCCCTCATACATGGGAATCTCCAATTTTGCTTTGGCACCTATCCTTGCAACAACCCTAAATAGGCATTCATCCACATCATCTTCGATTGCTACTTCTTCTCCTTTGTTTCCAGCTTCATTTTCACTTTCAGCCTCACTGATATCCTCGACGTCAACTGTGCACCTCTGTGCTGTCTCCATGGCATCAAGCCTGGCACCTAACTCGCACATTTCTCTTTCTCTTGCTGGATCAGGTATTGGCATTGGCCTGTCTCTTCTTCTCGGTGGCATGGCTGTAAAATGTTCCCCTGTTCTCTTTGCTACAGAAAGCAAAGAACTTGTTCTGAGCTCTGATACCACAACTGATGCATATCAGACTACTCCCTTTTCCTCTAGCTCCCTCTGCCTGAAGTATACAGACACAATCAAGCTCTGATACCACAACTGGTGCAGACCTCCGACCCTTGGGCCAAGATCCGCGCATGATCGTTCTAAATCTGCCCTAAATCAATTTGAATTTTCGATTCCTCCACAGGGAATCCCACACACACACCACAATGTTTTCCATAGGTCCTTATAGGTATGCCCACGTGATCAAACACAAGGCATCAACCCAAATATCCTGACCAACAATATGATCGCGCCCTTTTCCGAATCAGGATTTCGGGTTTCGCGATATCGCGATTCTTGTTATCGAGTTTCCTGTCTCTACAACCTCCCAAACCTGAAATGCTGAATTGCCGAAATATTTGGCCGCGTCCTCCTCCACAGTTGTGTCGCGTTTCGTGACTTCGGGAATTCTAGAGTAAAGAACCCTGACCTCTTGTCTTCGAAACTGTCGAAATGCCGAACCCTGATGCATTCAACAAAGGCTAGCTCCCCAACGAAACTTTTCGTCGATTCAGAGTTTTGGACTTCATGATTTTGCGAATCTGGCTACAAGACTCTCGGTTCTTCAACCTTCAAAACCCCGAAATGGTCAACGAGGATTGACTCCACCTATTGATGAAAACATGCCACCTATCTTCCCCACCGTACTCTGTTTCCCACGTGGATTCTTTCCACCTGTCCACTCAAGCTTTCTAGCTTTTGGAACTTGAACAACCCTTTGACAGTCGTTCCTCTATCACTTCAAACCCCCAACTCCGAAATGGAATCTTCCATGGGATCAACGGATATAAGCCCTCGTTCGATCTGACGACCCATGTTATTTCAGGTTTCCGGGTACCAGGAGTTCGAAACTCTCAATCCCAAAATGCTGCCTCCTTTGCTTCCTTACACTCGAAGTGCCAAAATCCTGAAATTCCGCACCAAAATCCTGTCGCGATTCACGACTTTGGGATTTTCTCTCCACTATGCCTAGACTCCTTGTCGTCAGGACCCCCAAAATGCCGAACTCCGAAATTCCAAAGCGCCGAAAATTCTACGCCTCTTCTTCACACACGATAATCCATTTCGTGATTCGAAAGTTTGAGTGACCAAGGGATTTGGCTTGCACTCCGAACTTTCAAACCCCGATTTGCCGAAATGATCCTGACGGCTCGATGGTCACGATCAACGGTCGACGTTGAATATTGAAACCAACGTAATGGGTTCATCCAACCCTTATCCACCCTGCAACTCCTCTGGATCCTATGGTCCTCGCAACTTCACGAGTTCTCCTTGGAGAATTCTGATCGCCCGATTTACTCCTCAATGACTTCATTGGCCAAACTGACTTAGCGTCCTTCCACTGCACTTAAATTCTGTGCGATGATTCAACTCCCTGTCTTCCTTTGAATACTTCAAAGGCACTGATCCTCCTGAGATTTCTATTGCAACCTCAAGTCTCAAAAGGACTCCTGCACGCACTCTTTGCGGCAATCTTTCAAATACTTATGTGTATTTGATTCTTCGACTCTATGCACTCTCGACAATGACAATCCTTCCACCTTCACCTTAGTTTATAACTTCTAAGGCTTCAACTAGCCTGTGCACACCTTGCACGGCTCTGTGCCTCACCTACACTTCTGCGGGAAATGAGAACAACGGTGTCTCTCCTGATATTTTTGAGATAAAACTCAGATTCTTGTCAATGCACAACTTGCGGACGTTTCACTGCACTCCTTGCAGGAACTCTCAGGATGAGAAACAATTGAAACTCATTCTTCTCCTCTCTCAGACTTCATATACTTAACATGAAATCACACTTTCAACACAACATTGAAACAAATGCATAAACAGAGAGAATAAAACAACTGTAAGCATACCATTCAACATATGTAAACAACAAACATCATAACACCATGAAATCTGAGTCAAAGCTTCATATATTAACTCAAATACTCCTGTACATGGGTTCTTCTCTACAACTCGTTGCTACAGCTCTCAATGATGATAATGTTCTTCCTCTAATGATACAATAATACAAGGGTGAGGGTGTCTATATCCGTTTTCCCTCCTACTCTCTAAACTGTCTAATCTATGAATCCAAATCTACCTACTTTCATTAATTACTTTGTGTATATATATATATATATATATATATATAGTCCCTGACAAAATGAAAGTCTAAATATATGCTTCGCTCTCCAATTTACCACACACTAGAAAAAGTTCATTCGTCAACTCACTCTTAGCTAAATGGGCCTCGGATGGTAGCCCCTGATAAATAACTAGCCGTGGAATGACCTGAAGTCTGTATGACAAGTGAAGGGGCCAAACAATATATAGTTTATATATAATATAAACTATATATATAATATGTAGTTTATATTATATATAAACTACATATTATATATAAACTATATATATTATATATAGTTTATATATACATTTAAATTATATAGTTTATATTATATTATATATAAACTATATAATTTATATATAGTTTATATTATATATAAACTATATAATTTATATATAGTTTATATTAGATATAAACTATATAATTTATATATAGTTTATATTAGATATAAACTATATATAATATATATAGTTTATGTATAATATAAATTATATATAATATATGCGGTTTATATTATATATAAAGTACATATACAATGGAGGAGGGCAAGGGGAGCGATGCTCGACAACGCCGCCCTTTCCCTCCCCATTGTATATGTAGTTTATATATAATATAAACTACCATATATTATATATAGTTTATATATATTATAAACTATATATAAATTCTCTAATTTATACTATATATAGTTTATATATAATATAAACTATATAATTTTTTTTTCCCCAAAAAAAATTTGTAATTTCATTAATTTGGTACAAAATTACATTCGTAGATATATATTGACTATAAAAAAAATACCCAAGTATATATTATCTTAATGGAATCACTTCCATTACTGAAAATTTCAACAAAAATTCAGTTTTGATATATCGCCATAAACCCTCCTTTCCCACTTACCACATGCTGAATCAAAGTTGTCTCGCAATCCATATACAAAAAACAAAACATGATTCTTATGTAAAATTTTACAATTATGCATATACAGGTAACCCCATATTCTTGCTAACAGTTCCAAAAAGAGGTGAAGTCCTCCTACAGTAGTCCATCCTGGAAAGGCCCGTGGTATTCAAAACTGCCCCTTGCTGATTGTTCGGATATATGCCAGCTACCAAAATCTAACTACGAGGCTTCTTTGGAAAGCCTATCAGCCAGTTTGTTCAGTTCCCTGTAGATGTGAGAGAAATATATAGAGTCAAAAGCAATGTTAATCCTCATAACTTCCTCAAGTATTGGCACAAGACGAGAAATCTGACAAATTTGAACCCTGTTCACCCAATTGACGACTAATAAAGAATCCCCAAAAACTTGTAAAGTTTTGCATCCTTTTTCCACAACAAATAAAAGTAAAAGTTTTAATGCCATAATCTCAGAGAATTTGTTTGAACCAGCTCCCAACCCAGCCTTGAGTAGATTTTTTTATTTTTATGGATAAGTATAAACAACCCCCCCAACAAAGTAATTGATCACCCGAAGTTGCCCCATCAAAGTATGCCCACGACCGCTCCATGTCTATCTGTTCTTCCAGAACCACTCGAGCATTGCCAAGACCCACCCTAACCAAATACTTTAAGTGTGCAAGGATTCCAAGGAAATTGATAGCCACACGAGAGGGTGACTGGAACTCATCCCAAAAAACTGAGGAATTCTGAGCTATCCAAATCCCCCAAGCAACAATGAAGGGGAAGGACTTGATTTCTTGAGGAGTCCTCGAAGAAAGCCAACTCTTCAAGGCCTCCTCAAAGGATACACCTTGCCATTCACCAAGGGAAAAGTGCAATTTGTTTTCTTCCGCCCATACTGAAATGGTAAAAGGACATCACATAAAAATATGATCGACAATCTCCTCTTGTTCTTTAGAAAACAAACACCAACTCAGACCAACGAATTTTCTCTTTTATAGGTTTTCCCACATTAGAATTTTATTCTCTAGAATAGACTAGACCAGAATTTTCCCCTTAGTTGGGCACATTTGTTTCCAGAGTTTTCTCCACCACCACTTTACTTCTTGCTGCAAGTGATCAATACTCAACTGTACATAACCTGCTTTAGGGGTGTATACCCCTTCCAGGTCCCCATCCCAAATGAGTTCATCATCCCAATCCGACAAACGAATATTCTCTCTCCTGAGAGCACGAATATACCTATCCCAAAGTGATAAGTCTACCCCTTCTAAGCCAAACATTCTCCCATCTTTCCAACATTGTCACCAAAGATTTGTGGCGAGAGGGTCCCTAACCTGTGCCAGGTAGAAATACCCCCTTGATCCAATTTGGAGCGTAAATATGCAATGAGTATGTGCTCTCTATAACTACTTGCCTAGGGGTCCAGACCAATCCTAAGCAAGTTTCTAAACCCAACTCTCTAGGCTAAACCATTCCCCACCACCTCAAAAGCTTTAAGAACTTCCTTCCACAGAACAAAGATCCTCGTCGCACTTAGTCCTGGATGTCTGAGCCATTCCAATAAAGAGAGAGGAGCCACATATTTTTGGATGACTACTTTGGTCCATAAGTTATTTGTGGTAATCAATCTCCACACACATTTTTCTTCTAGTGCTTTAGAAAATAAGAAAATATTCTTTAGACCCCAACCCCTAAGAGCTTTTGGTTTTGCAATTCTCTCCTAACGAACCCAAGGCATCACCTGATTCTCCTTCTTTCCCCTCCAAAGATAAGAGAAGGACATTTTTCTATCTTTTTCCAGAATACCCTTTGGAATCCAAGAGAGGGACATCCAATAAACTAAGACTGCCTCTAGTATTGACTTGATTAAAACTAATCTCCCAGCCCTAGACAACCATTTATAACTCCAAAATTTTAATCTTTTTTTCATTTTAGCCAAAATCCACAACCAGATAGTATTCCGGTAATCATTGGGTTTTAAGTGAAAACCAAGATATTTCAGCCCCTCGACCAACCACTGAATATGGAAAGGGAGCTGAGCCAAGAAATGTTGAATAACTTCTGACTCGACCAAAGAAAAGAGTAGAATAGATTTTTGTTCATTAACCAACATACTAGTTGCTTTTTAAAAAAGAGTGAGACCCTCAATTAAAATGACATCTTCTCGCTTCATACCATAAAAAAAAATTAGGATATCGTCAACAAAGAGTAAGTGTGTGATGTACAACCCATTGGAAATTTTTATACTTGTGAATCTCCCAACATTCTTTGCCCCCGCCAGAAAACGACTAAGCCCTTCCACCACTAGGAGGAAAAGTAAAGGTGACAGAGGACAACCTTGACGCAGTTCTGTTTCTGCTTGAAAGAAAGAAGAGGTTGAACCATTGATGAGTATGGAGAAAGAAACTGAAGTCATACATCCCATCACCCAATTGGTAAAATCCAAGCCAAAACCAAGATGTATCATAATAATTCTTAAATACAACCAGTTTACCTGGTCATAAGCTTTGGATAGATCAATTTTTACCCCAGCTCCCCTGAGCTTCTTTGTTTTTATACTATGTAGACCTTCTTGAGCTACACCAATGGACTCATGGATTTTCCTTCCTTCCAAAAACCCAAACTGTTCGTCAATGTGTGAGCAAAAAGTGAGCACTTACATGCCTAGTTGGGCTCTTCTAGTCATGACAGCTGTAATGCAAAAGGTTAGAAAGAAAACAATAAAGGTATTAACAAGAATCAAACAAGAACTAAATAACAACATGAGCATGAAAATAAAAACTAAAAACAAGTGACAATGG
>JASDQU010436518.1:51308-65086 GCA_032191745.1 Picea mariana
AAAGTAATTGATCACCTGAAGCCGCCCCATCAAAGTATGCCCATGACCGCTCCATGTCTATTGTTCCTCTAGAACCACTTGAGCATTACCAAGACCCACCCTAACCAAAGAATTTAAATGTGTAAGGATTCCAAGGCAATTGATAGCCACATGAGAGGGTGACTAGATCTCATCCTGAAAAATTGAGGAATTTCGATCTATCCAGATCCCCCATGCAACAATGAAGGGGAAAGAATTGATTTTCTGAGGAGTCCTCAACGAAAGCCAACTCTTCAAGGCCTCCTCAAAGGATACACATTTCCATACACCAAGGGAAATGAGCAATTTGTTTGCTTCCGCCCATACTGAAATGGTAAAAGGACATCGCATAAAAAGATGATCGATAGTCTCCTCCTGTTCTTTACAAGGTGAATACTACTCGGACCATTGAATTATCTCTTCTGTAGGTTTTCCCACGTTGGGATTTTATTCTCCAAAATAAACCATACCATAATTTTCCCCTTAGTTGGGCACCTTTGTTTCCAGAATTTTTTCCACCACCACTTTACTTCTTGCTGCAAGTGATCAATAATCAACTATGCATGGCCTGCTTTTGGGTTGTGTACCCCTCTCGGGTCTCCATTCCAAAGGATTTCATCATCCCGATCTGACAAATGAATATTTTCTCTCCTGATAGCATGGGTATACCTATCCCAAAGTAATAAGTATACCCCTTCTAAGCTCAACATTCTCTCATTTTTCCAACCTTGGCACCAAATATTTGTGGTGAGAGGGTCCCCAACCTGTGCCAGGTAGAAAAACCCCCATTGATCTAATTTGGAGCGTAAACCTGCAACGAGTATGTGCTCTCTATAACTACCCACCCAAGGGTCCAGACCAATCGTAAGCAAGTTTTTAGACCCAAATCTCCAGGATAAACCATTCCCCGCCACCTCAAAATATTTAAGAACTGCCTTCCACATAACATAGATCCTCGTCACACTTAGTCCTAGATGCCCAAGCCACTCCAATAATGAGAGAGGAGCCACATATTTTTGGATGACTACTTTGGTCCATAAGTTTTTTGTGGTAATCAATATCCACACACATTTTGTTGTTAGTGCTTTAGACCCCAACCCCTGAGAGATTTTGTTTTTTCAATTCTCTCCCAACGAACCCAAGGCAACACCTAATTCTCCTTATTTCCCCTCCACAGATAAGAGAATAACAATTTTCTAGATTTTTCTAGAATACCCTTTGGAATCCAAGAGAGAGAAATCCAATAAACTAGGACTACCTCTAGTACTGACTTGATCAAAACTAATATCTCGGCCCTAGACAACCATTTATAGCTCCAAACTTTTAATATTTTTTCCAATTTAGCCAAAATCCACAACCAGTCAGTCTTCCAGTAATCATTGGGTTTTAAGTGAAAACCAATATATTTCAGCCCCTCGCCCAACCCCTGAATCTAGAAAGGGAGCTGAGCCAACAAATGTTGAATAACTTCTTCCTTGACCAAGGAAAAGAGTATAATATATTTTTGTTCATTAACCAACATACCGGTTGCTTTTTTAAAAAGAGTGAGACCCTCAATTAAAATACCATCTTCTCGCTTCTTACCATCACAAAAAATTAGGATATTGTCAACAAAGAGTAAGTGTGTGATGTATAGTGCATTGGAAATTTTTATACCTGTGAATCTCCCAAGAAAAGTAAAGGTGACAGAGGACAACCTTGACACAATCCTCTTTCCACTTGAAAGAAAGAAGAGGATGAACCATTGATGAGTATGGAGAAATAAACCGAAATCATACATCCCATCACCCAATTGGTAAAATCCAAGCCAAAACTAAGATGTATCATAAGGATTGTTAAATACAACCAGTTTACCCGGTCATAAGCTTTGGATAGATCAACTTTTACCACAGCTCCCCTAAGCTTCTTCGTTTTTATACTGTGTATACCTTCTTGAGCTACACCAATGGCCTCATGGATTTGCCTTCCTTCTAGAAACCCAAACTGTTCACTGGAAATGTGTTTGGACAAAATAACCTTCAACCTTCTACTAATTACCTTTGAGATAATCTTGTACAGACAATTACATAACAAAATAGGACGAAAATATTCAAAAGAGGATGGATTATTTTTCTTTGGAATGAGTGCAATGAATGTGTTTTTTATAGGATTATGGATGTAACCATTCACCCTTGATTCCTCGACCACCTTTAGAACATCAAGTCCAATTAGATAAAAAAAACCTAAATAAAATTCAATAGGCCATTCATCAGGCCCATGACTTTTCCCTTTTTGAAAAGAGTAAAGAAATTCCAGTAATTCTTTTTCAGTTATTGTTGCCATTAAATACCCATTTTCTTCCTCCTCTACAAACAGAGGGAATAACCGAGCCACCTTCACAATTTCTGTAATAGACGAACCCTCTTGCACTTTAAATAACTCACTGAAATGTTCAGTACCCAACTTTGCCAAGCCTTCAAAAGAAGAAACCACCTCCCCAGTCCTATCCCTTAGACCCCAAATAGTATTATCCATTTTCCTACCTTTTGAAAACTCTTGAAAAAACTTAGTGTTCTCATCACCACAAGAGAGCCAAACTGCACGAATCTTAAGTCTCCACATAACCTCTTTTTCCTCCAGTAAAACCCTATGTCTTTTCGCCAAAATACAAAGTAATTCTTTGGCATCAAGAATAGTAAACCCCTCCCCTGCCCCTCCTTGGATATCTGACAATGTTGTTTCGATGTCTCTCAAATCATGATCATCCTTGAGATTTGTCTCCCTATCCCAACTCATGGTCGCTTGTTTCAACCTTTTGAGGTTCCCCACAAACTGGACCATTGCAGTGCACCTGAGTCCCATCAGTGATTGAAGAGCACAAAATCCTCACTAATTATTGATAAGAGGGGTCCGAGATCCATCCCTCAAAAAATTTAAAAGGGCTCGAAACCCTCCTGCTTCTATCCCTTAACTCTAGCATAATCAGAAAATGGTCAAATTCCCCACCATAAGAAACCCACTATCTAACCAATTCAAAAGAATCCAGGAACTCTTCTGCCAATAAAAATCTATCCAGGTGCTTAGCCACCCTGTCATCCCCAATCCTTTTGTTACACCAAGTAGGGGTTAGTTTTTTTGGTTCAACATCCACCAACCCCACCTGGTCCAAAAAATTAAGAAAGAAGTTGGTTAAGGAATCTAGGGTAGCCCGCTGACCCCAAATCTCTAAGGACCCTAAAGAGAAGTTAAGATCTCCTCCAAAAATAAGATCCTTACCCCTCAACCACGAGCATTCTGCTAAATAATTCCAGTATCATTTTCTATATTGGTAAGGCCCATAAACATTGATAATTGTCACACTACACCCCAGTGTGGAAGAGAAAATCGATAGACCAATTCCCGAGGCAAACCCCCAAAACACTTTCCAAGTTACAATTATTTTTATGCCACCCAGTAGCCAAACCCCCTGAACAACCCCTGGCATCCACTGCTGCAAACATCCATCCCAGAAACAAGGACTCAAGAATCTTTACCACTGGATCACTATCCCCTAACGTTTCTTGTAACATAATGACATCCAGTGAATTCACCTCCACTGGCCTTCGTAAAGACAATTTTTTTTACGATTTTGACAACCCCTGACAGTTGAAAGAAAAGACACTCATGAGGTTACTACCTCATGGTTTTTCTTTTCTCTAAGCACCCATTCAATAGAATATTTCTTCCCTGATGCCAAATCAATCCTAGCCCGATCTTGTGCCAAGAGGAGATGTGATTTCTGGCCCCTTCCTTTACCCACAAAAGTAGTCCGAGGAAATTATCCTTACCCTCGTCCATCTGAATCCTGGACATCTATTTCCAGTAGTTCTCCCTTGACCACCGACCTACTCCTAAGGTGGTAACGAACCTTGCTTTCTTCTAAAGAGGAGTCTGTAGAAGCAAAGGGTGGAAAAATAAGAGGAGAGAGAGGTAGTGGGTACCTCAGCTGAGGGAGATGGGGATGTAGTACATGGGGGAAGGCCAGGGCGGGGTTCCATGACACCTACCTCTTGCAAAGGAAACTGAATGGGCAAAGGAAAATCCTTAAGAAATGAAGTTCCCCCCACCCCCCAATGTTCAAGGAAGGTGTGACCAAAGGAGGAGAAAAAACAAAACCACTAGAGGTCAAAGGGAATGAAAGAGAGGCCAAACATTCCACATATAAACACTTCCCACCACTTGATAAGAGAGTTCCCACACCATTCTGAACCTCCACATCAAACCCCATATTTTTAAAAGGAGAAGGAGAAGACAGAGAGACACCCAATAAAGACTTACCCGAGAAATCCTGCTCTTGACGAAGATTTCCACCAAAGGTGGCAGAAGTTTTGGCCCAACAACAATAGTCGAAGTTGTACAACATCCTGAGTTGACTGGAAAAAACCCCTTTGAGTCCTTGCCCGCAAAAGGTTTCCTCAACCCCTCCTTTTTCTCTCCAGCGTCTAGCTTCTCCTCCAAAGACTTCCTCGAAGGAGATAATGATCCTTTGGTTTTATAACCTTTCCCTTTGAAAGGAAGAGTACATTCAAAAATACCATGACCATATACATGACATCTATGGCACCGAAAAGGAATCCCTTCATAATCCAGAATCTAAACAAACATTCTGACTGTTGCCTCTATAGTTATCTTTTTTAGTAGACCCAGGCGCAAATTTAGCCTGACCAATTTCTGAGCCACTTTCATATGCCTAGTTTCTTCAAAAGACATATCCGCATCTATGTAACTCCCCAACATATTTCAAATGGAAGCAAAGCGACGAGGATTCCAGAACTTCCTTGGAAGACCCGGAAGCCTGACCCAAATCGGTTCTTCATCAATCCTTTCCTTCTTTGCATCAAAAGTAGGGGTCCAACACTTAAGGATAATGGGCATATCTGCCATGCTCCAAACCTTCAATAAAACCCATTTAACATCTTTCATGGATGAAAAAATGAAATCAAACCAACCCCGTGTTAGTAAGGGAATGTGTGGAATCTTAGCAATATCCTTTAACCAGTTCTTGGTTATCCAATCCTTTATAAAATCCATGCCCAACTTATTTCCCCTTACTCGACCAACCACTACCCATTCTGAGAAATCAACCACCCTATCCATGTCAATATCCACCCCAAAAACAAGTTGTTCAGAGTGAGTCCTATCGCGAGAACACTAGATGGGTTTTGAGGATGAAGTGAGATGTCCCTCTACTCCTTTATGTCCCTTTAGAGGCCTCTCCAACCGTCGTGAGTCTCTTGAAGGATTTTCCCCTCTTTTCTCAAGAACCTTACCCACAATACCTTAAACAACATCCCCGATCATGTTGCCCACAACTCCCCTGTCACCACCCAAAGAGTTGTCTACCAACAAATCGGATGGAGAGAACGCCAATGGTAAACTAAACCCCTCTGAAACCGTTCCAGGCCCACATAAAGATCCCTCCTCCAGGATACCCAAAATCGATACACAATCTCCTGAGAAAATCACCCCCTTATCATTCCCCAAACCCCTTTCAAGACCGCCCATGAACCAGAGTATTGTGTGTATGCTTCCTCCCAACCCTCAAAAAACCCCAAACCTCCGGTAAAAGGAATCTCACCCACCGAAGTAAAATTCAATCCTATCACACTTGACATCATAGCTCCCAAACCCACCACCTCCTCACACAAAGTCAACCCCGACAATCCTAGGAAAGATAGCAGACAATGTCCAAGCCAAAGTTGACCAGCCAAAGAAAAACCTATTCCATTTTTCCCTAATTAAGGTGTTGGTGGTTGAGGAGCTTGGAAATTTAAACAGGGACTGGAATTCCTTCTTGATTTCAACAAACATTCCCAGATACCCTAAAGGAGATATTCCCTTATCTACTAAGAAATCATCACTTCATAGTTCATAGGTGAGGGGAGGAGATGTTGTTGAAAGAAAAAAAAGGAAAGGAAATTGAAGATTCATCACTTAGTCAACCAACATCCAAGAAGAGAAGAAAACTAAGATTCACTAAGAAAACTATGGATACTCAAGCTCCCAGTAAACCACGCACCAGGTCCTCTGCCAAGAGATTTCCCATACCCACAATTTAGCCAAGGCTTGTTGAATGTGCAACCCAAAAGATTGATGAAAAAAAAGTGGAACTAGTTGAGGAAGATGCATATATTAAGGAGGTGAAACAACAACTAAAGAAAGATCAACATGTTATAGCCCAATTATGTCAAGAGAACGGAGAATTGAGGAGTCAACTGGTAGAAATAATTTCTGAAACACCAACATCACAGAGTAAAGTAGGTCAGAGATCTCCTACCTCACCAACATGAGGAGAAAAGAATATAAATTGGCTGAAAAAGAAACTAAGAGACGCTCAAGATGTGATCATTAATCTCAGGGAGGAAAAAAGGATACCAGAGGAAAGAATCATGGAACATTTCAAGAAATGCAAACCAGCTATTGACGATGCATGTGCAACTCTCTCTCACGCTCAATCAAAATTGAAAAGAAATGCGGTTTTTTTGAGATAGGTGAGGAGTTTGAAGAGACAAAATTTGTCATTAAGAAGGACAAACAGGGCCTTGCGACTGCAAGTGAGTTTCTACAAGGAATCTATGGACAAACTGAATGACCTCATCCTTTTCTGCCAACTGGATTCACGCGCGAAACCTCAGCATGAAAATCCATTGCGCAAAATCGTTGCACAGATTTCACAGCCAGCATTTTGTGCAGGAGAAACCAGAATTTACTGCGCAATGGTGACAACGCTGTCCAACGATACACATGATGATTTATCAGAACCGTATGTTTGAAATTTTCTTAAGAATTTATGATTGTAAATAACATCTCGGATAGGTTATAATTGACAAATCGTATTTCCAACTTTTGGTAAATTTTGTAGAGGTTGTTGTTCTGTTTGAAAACAACCAGATCCATAATTCTAGGAGATAGTAGTTTGAATCCTAGCAGCTAAGTGTAGCTTTATTTTCTATATATATGGACTATTTTTATGTAAAATGGGGGTGTGCAAGCAAAAGTATAGACATTTTGATCCTCAATGTAATTTTCTAAATCTAAAGAAATACAAATGCAGAAGTCTTGAATTCCTTAAGAAAAAGATTCTAATGGTGGTGATCTAAAGTTGTACTCTTCTTTGTATGTATTTCCTTTGTACTTATATTCATTTTCTCTTTTCTTCTCATTAAATTGGTAAATTTAAAAGTCCAGAATTCATCTAATGGTGCTCTAGACTTAACCGATTTAAATTATATCTATATCCTCAGCTAAGATCAAAATTCATCCTTTGTGGTGCTTTGATCCTGTTGTGTGTTTCCTTTCTTCTTTTACCCTACATGATCAAAATAAACATTGAAGTTCATCACTTTATTTATCCTTTGTTCCTCTGAGGAGTTCTATCTACCAAACATTTTTTTCTTTGTTTTCATGGGTTGACTCCATAGCCCTAGAAGCACTATATTTTGTCAGCAAACCTTGAAAAATAATCTTAAAATTCTAAATCTAGCCATCATTTTGAACAACCTGTCTATCAGAGATTAAGTCTCAGAGAGAGCGCTCTCTAGATTGGAAAGGCTAGTTTCCATTCTTAAAGTTGGTGTAGATTTTAACCTTGTACAATATTTACTTCAAACACATTTTCAGTAAAAGAACAGAAAATATAGAATGGCAAATACAAACATTACACAGAGATTTTTCCCCTAGAAACCCAAACCGGGAAAACCAACATATTTTATATCCATTCATAGTGATACATTGTCTACAATACAATATACATATAGAAACCAACGACATCCAAAACCCTAAACCAATGACCTGGATTAGTCAAAAACCTTAATTCCTTAAGCAGAAAAAGAAAACCATCGGAAAAAATCCATGTGTCGAAAAACCTCCCAACAATGGACATGAAAATCGAGGCAATACGAAAATTGAGGCAAAATGTGACATGTTTCCCAAGGAAAAAGAAAAATTATTGGAAGTGCTACCACCGAACCCCTATGTGGGGGGATTTATCCCCCCTCAAATCCCCCTGCGTGCCCCATGCAACACAAACACTATTACTTTTGCAAAGAATATAACACATACCCAAGATTCTCCCACTTGTTGTTTTCTTTGCATACATGGGGTTACAGGGTTACATAGTCAACAATCCAGGGCAACAATTCCCATGGATCCTCTACACCAAGAGAAATTCTTAGTGCTCACAGATTTTGTTAATGAATCTGCAACAATATTCAAAGTGTCCACCTTCATCAACAATAATTTCTTTTCTTCAACCATGTCTCTCACAAAGTGATATTGAATATCAATATGCTTTGTCTTTGAATGATAAGTCAGGTTCTTCACCAGAAAAATTGCACTCTGACTGTCACAATCTATCCTTACAGCTTTTTGTACCAACCCAATACCTGAACACAATCTTTGTAACCATAATTCTCCCTTAATTGCATGAGTGGTTGCCATGTATTCAACTTTCTATAGTTTAAAGTAACACTACAACCTATATTTTGCTCATCTAAATTATTGCTCCTCCAAACAGGTTAAAAGCATACCCACTTGTAGATCTCCTATGATCCAAATCTCCATCCCAGTCTACATCCTCAAAGCCATGTATATCCACCACTCTGTCCAATCCCGGTGTTCCTTGGTAGCACAATCCATAGCTAATAGTGCCATGCAAATACTTGAAAACCCCTTTTACTGTTGTCCAATGCTCCTTCCCTGGTTTTGACATATACCTGCTCAAAACTCCCACTGTATGTGCAATGTTCCATCTAGTACAGACCATTGCATACATAAAACTTCCAACTATACTCGCATATGGAACACGAGACATGTCCTCCTCCTCTTCCTGTGTCTTGGGACATTGATCCACAAATAACTTTACACAAACAAGAATAGGAACCTTGATCGATTTACATTCCTGCATATTAAACCTCTGCAATACTGTCTCGACATATTTTCTTTGATTTAACTAGAGTTTCCTCTTTTTCTGATCTCTTTTAATTTCCATGCCCAAAATGAAATTTGAAGCACCAAGATCCTTCATGTCAAATTTAGAGGACAATTGAGTTTTCACATATGGGATAATCTCCCTGTTGTTTCCTATCAACAACATGTCATCCACATACAAGACCAAATAAATCAAATGATCACCAACTAATTTAAAATACATATAGTGATCCTCTTTGCTTCTTCTGAAGCCAAGTCCCAGCATATAAGTATCAAATTTTTGATACCACATCCTTGGTGATTGTTTTAAACCATACACGAACTTTTTCATCTTGCATACCAACACCTTCTTTCCCTTCACATGATAACCTTATGGTTGCTTCATATAGATTTCTTCTTCTAGATCCCCATGTAGGAATGTTGTCTTTACATCCATCTGTTCTACTTCAAAATCAAATGTAGTAGCAACAAATAACATAAATCTTATAGAGGTTAACTTGGAAACATGAGAAAAAGTCTCACCAAAATCAATTCCCTCAACCTGAGAATAACCCTTTGCTACAAACTGAGCTTTGTATTTCTCCACTCTTCCTTCTGCATTCAACTTCTTTTTAAATACCCATTTGTTGCCAATGGGATTTCTTCCAATCGGCAACTCCATTAGATCCCAAGCCTCATTCTTATCCAAATCTGCCATTTCTTCGTCCATGGCCCTTTTCCAGAGATTTCCATCCTCTGAATCCACTGCCTCCCTGACAGTTCTAGGATCATCATCAGTATTAGACAAAGCAAAATTTGAATGGAAATCAGATGGAGTTTACCTTTCCGGTAACCTTGTTTCTCGAATCGATCTCCTCAATACTAGAGTATGAGGATCTTCTTCTTCTGATTCTTGTTCTTGTGTAGATTCTAACTCATCATCCTTTAAATCAAACTCTATTTTCTCTGGTTCTTCCTTACTTGGTAGGACCTCCTATTTAACAACATCCTTCATTTCTCTAAATACCACATCTCGGATATAAACTACCTTCTTAGTTTCTAGGTTCCAAAGCTTATAACCTTTAAGACCATCTTTATATCCAATAAAGATACACTCTTCAGCCTTCTTATCTAGTTTACTCCTATTTTCCTTTCGAGCATGAACATATGCATCACAACCAAATACCTTGAGATGTGTGAGAGAATGTTTCTTACTAGTCCATAACTCTTGTGGAGTCTTGTCATCCAACGTTGATGAGGGTGATTTGTTGACCAGGTAACATGCGGTATCCACTGCCTCTGCCCATAATTATTTCCCTAACCCAGCACCACTAAGCATGCACCTTGCTTTTTCCATCAACATCATGTTCATCCTTTCTGCAACTCCATTCCGCTGAGGTGTATATGGAGTAGTCTTCTACCTTGCTATACCACACTTCTTACAAAATTATTCAAATTCATTCCCACAGAATTCTCCACCATTATCTGTCCTGAACACCTTAATTCTTTTCTTTGTTTGATTCTCAACAAGAGCCTTAAAATCTTTAAACCTATCAAAGACTTTAGATTTCTTCCTGAGGAAATATATCGTAGTATTCCTCGAGAAGTCATCTATAAATGAGACATAGTACACAGATTTTCCTAATGATGGGGCCGATACAGGTCCAAAAACATCATTGTGAACTAGCTATAAAATTCCTTCAGCCCTCGTTGCACCAAAAGGGAATCTTACCTGATTATGCTTCCCATATACACAATGTTCATAGAAATCAAAATCTAGAGAGTAGTTAGACATACCTTCAAACCTTTACTGTGTAGTAGTCGAAGAACCTTCTCTCCCATATGCCCAGTCTTTGATGCCACAACATAACCTTTCTCTAGAGACTATAGGAGTTCTTTCATCTTCAACTCCAATATCGGGAACAATGGAACTATTACACCCATCACTAATAGTGCTTCCTTGCAGCTTATACAAAGGTCCAAACCAAACTCCTTTCAACAACACCATTTATCCTTGAAACATCCTGTAGGTTTCCTTTTCAAATATTGTTTTTACCCCTGCATCATCCATTTTGCTTACATACATCAATTTTTTGGCCAAAACTGGGATGTGCAGAACATCAGGCAGTGTTCTAATCCTTCCATCTATGAGCCTCATCTTGAATTTTCCTCATCCTATGATTCTGGTTGATCCAGGTGGATGTCGGTGGCCACCCACCTTTTCCAACTGGCTCAAAACAGTTTTCTAGCAATTTTGGTAATTTACTATTTTTAGTAGTTTTTCAGGTCCTGAACTTCTAGAGTTGTTTTAAGACCCTAAACAACGTTTTTTGGGAAAACAGGGAGAAAAATGGAATGAAGGTCAATGTTTTTCACACAAAAGTTGTAGTCCTCATATGGATCTTTCTAACGGTGTATCGAGCGCCCCAAACAGAGATCATATGCAAAAGTTACGCCCCTGGAAAGTTGACGTATCAACTACCCCCATCGAGGCCAGCAAAGATTTTGGCTTTTCATCTTCCGGGGTTAGGGCTTTGGATTTTCCTTATGTTAAAAAGGACCTTAGAGCCTCATTGTAAAAATCATCTTCTTGCGAATGCAAGTAGTCGTCACATCTCTTCTCAGAGATAAGCTACCACCATTCTAGCGACTCTTTCACTCCGTATTTTTACAATCTCTGTACATTTATTTCATTAATAGAAATCATGTATTACTGTATATCTGTGTTTATTGTTGCATCTTTTATACATTTATGTTATATTATTGGATATCCGCGATATCTTTGTGCATTTATTTATTATATCTCCGCTCTCATTTCATGCCGAAAATAATCCAGATCAATGGTATCAGAGCAGGCTGCTCTTGATCGTTTTTCAGTGCATGTCCCTGACGAGGTTCGAGTATAGAAAGTTTGGTCTTGATCTTGTCTCTCTTGAAGACAATTGCTCTCACACACCTAAGAAACCCTCCATCGCGGAAGAAAAAAAAAACGATGGAGAAGACGATCCTATAAGTCTATTGCTTGAGCAAGCTCTCACGCGACAGAGAGATGAAATGATGGAGAATTTTTCCCACGTCCTTCAACACCTCTCGATAGCATCAGACACATCTTCAGCAAGCGGTCACTTTGGAGGCACCTCGCCTTTTAAGGTACAGGTCAATTTTGATATTCCTATATTTGAAGTTCATATAGATGCGGATGCCCTAGATAAATGGTTAAATCTGTTAGAAGGTTATTCTTTGTTCACAATTTTTCCGACAAAGAAAAGATCATATCCGCGCTCCTTAAGGCTCTCCCCCATGTCAAACATTGGTGGGAAACTTAATGGGAGAAAAGTTCCACAAAGGAGTCTCGAATATATGGGGTCAAGCTCACTTGGTATTTTTTTGTGGATGCAGTAAAGGAGCAGTATTACCCTATTGGCAACTATGAGGACCAGTACATGAGATGGACCACAATGCGGTAAGAGAGGGGCCAAGCAGCTTCAGAGTTCACCAATACCTTCCATACCTTGTGCACCAAGCTGGGTATCAAAGAATTTGAACGACATTTGGTTCTGAAATACCGTGGGACTCTACACAGATACATCCAAAACGAAATGGATTTTCTGGACATCTCATCACTCGATGCTGCCTATCGATATGTTGTTAAAATTGAGCAGAAATTTAAGCACCAGAACAAAAGGGAGTTCAATTCTGCAAATCCGCAACAACCAAAGTATGACAAAGACATCCCTAACAAATAGTCTCCCGAAAACCAGTCCAAGCCATAGGAAAATAAGGGTCACAGAAAGACGAAGAAGGACACTGGAAAATGGTTTGATTTCCACAAAATCCCCTGGCACAACACCTATTAATGTCGCTCAAAACAGTCATTGGTGGCTGAGATCAAAGACAAGGAGTCGAACCCTGATTTAGAATTTGATTCTAAAAATACTAGTAAAAGATAGATCATCGATGTAGACCCCACTGCTATTGTCACGACTGCAACAATTCAACCAGAAGAACCAACAGATCCTGAAGAGGGGGAGCACCTTTTTCATTCACAGATGTGGGTGAAGGGGACCCCGCTACATTTTATTGTTGATAGCAGAAACAAGAAGAACCTCATCTCAGCAGAGGTCGTCAAACAATTGGGATTGTCGACAACACCACACCCGCAACCATACAACATCGGGTGGCTTCGCCAAGGACGGGATCTCCGTGTCAACCAACATTGTCGATTGTCATACAGCATCCAACCCTTCATGGATGAGGTATTATGTGATGTTACCCCACTGGATGTCTTTGATGTTCTCTTGGGCCAGCCATATATGTGGAAGCGCCATGTTATTTATGAGTCTCAACCTCGTAGTGTCATTGTTACTTTGGGGGGTCATCTCTACAAAATACCAGAGGTAATTCTGACTATTGTCCCACCTAAAAATTGTTTCAAGGTAGTATCTCATACTACAAAATTCATCTTCTTCACAATCTATTCAAAAGGTGAACAGAAGGATACTCCAACCACTACAGCCTCGACCCAAGCAACTTCTATCCAACAGAAGCAGGTCGACAAGATTGAAGCAAAACACAAAGATTCCTTCTGCATATAGTCATCTCATGTAGCCAGACTGGTTAAAAAGGTCCAACCCTTCCAGCCACATGTTCGTGACAACCATCAGCAAACCAAGTAGTGTGACGTCTCCAACAAGGCAAGCAACTCACCAAGATTCAGATTCAACCATCGCTTTTCCCTCTCCTCTAAGCACTCAACGCAATGGAGACCATTGCTTCCTAAGGAGGGAGGATTGATCCAAGTGGATGTTAGTGGCCACCCACCTTTTCCAACTGGC
>JASDQU010436519.1:0-25300 GCA_032191745.1 Picea mariana
GGTTGTCACCAATAATGCTAGGCAATTGACTAGTTCTATGTCAATGGGTGTCTAGTTTGAATCTCCCCAGGTGAGGCGCACTACTGTATGCTAATGAGTTTTCTAGGAATGTGATGTGTGTGGCACACTACTGTATGCTAATGTGTTTACTAGGAATGCCATGTGTGTGTGTGGCACACTACTGTATGCTAATGAGTTTACTAGGAATGCCATGTGTGTGTGTGTGTGGCACACTATTGTATGCTAATGAGTTTACTAGGAATGCCATGTGTGTGTGTGTGTGTTTGTAACCGGTTGTCACCAATAATGCTAGGCAATTGTGTGTGTGTGTGTCTAACCGGTTGTCACCAATAATGCTAGGCAATTGACTAGTTCTATGTCAACGGGTGTCTAGTTTGAATCTCCCCAGGTGAGGCGCACTGCTGTATGCTAATGAGTTTACTAGGAATGCCATGTGTGTGCGTGGTGCACTATTGTATACTAATGAGTTTACTAGGAATGCCATGTGTCTATGTGTGTGTGTGTGTGTAACTGGTTGTCACCAATAATGCTAGGCAATTGACTAGTTCTATGTCAATGGGTGTCTAGTTTGAATCTCCCCAGGTGAGGCGCACTACTGTATGCTAATGAGTTTTCTAGGAATGTGATGTGTGTGGCACACTACTGTATGCTAATGTGTTTACTAGGAATGCCATGTGTGTGTGTGGCACACTACTGTATGCTAATGAGTTTACTAGGAATGCCATGTGTGTGTGTGTGTGGCACACTATTGTATGCTAATGAGTTTACTAGGAATGCCATGTGTGTGTGTGTGTGTTTGTAACCGGTTGTCACCAATAATGCTAGGCAATTGTGTGTGTGTGTGTCTAACCGGTTGTCACCAATAATGCTAGGCAATTGACTAGTTCTATGTCAACGGGTGTCTAGTTTGAATCTCCCCAGGTGAGGCGCACTGCTGTATGCTAATGAGTTTACTAGGAATGCCATGTGTGTGCGTGGTGCACTATTGTATACTAATGAGTTTACTAGGAATGCCATGTGTCTATGTGTGTGTGTGTGTGTAACTGGTTGTCACCAATAATGCTAGGCAATTGACTAGTTCTATGTCAATGGGTGTCTAGTTTGAATCTCCCCAGGTGAGGCGCACTACTGTATGCTAATGAGTTTACTAGGAATGCCATGTGTGTGTGTGTGAGTAAATATCTTACCCTTGCTTACAGCCTGGTGTGTGTGTGTGTGTGTGTGTGTAACCGGTTGTCACCAATAATGCTAGGCAATTGACTAGTTCTATGTCAATGGGTGTCTAGTTTGAATCTCCCCAGATGAGGTGCACTACTGTATGCTAATGAGTTTACTAGGAATGCCATGTGTGTGTGTGTGTGGGGTCAAATTATCGCTCTGTTATTTTTTGTATAAAATTTAAGCTTTAAAGCTTCATTTCAAATTTGTAATTTCTCTTTATGTAATGCATGTGAGTGTGTGTCTCTCTCTATATATTATGTGTAGTATTGCATTAATAAAAATTTCAATTTCAATTTTTAGATTGATGCCTATTGGCAAAAATCAGGCCCGAGTTTATTTGGGGCTGAGCTAGTTTAAATCCAGTTCAGAATAGTTTGATAAGCTGGTGATGGCCCCCAAAATTTGTGATTTATAGGTGGATAGAATAACTCGAGTCCTTGATATTTCCCACTGAAGAATGTGAATTACAGCATTAACTTTGCATCTCTTTAAAGATCCCTTTCTGCCAGAGGGACAGGTCACCTGCAGTTCATCAAAATTTACGAGGCTCCCTGATTGACCACAGCTCAAGCTGGGGACATCCACCCATCCCTGAGACACCCTGATCAAAGGTCAAGCAATTGACTTAAGATTACTTAAGATCATCGTTGTTTTCTTTTATTTTTTCAGTCCAAATTTTCCGTAAGGTTCGCTAGGCAAGACATCTTCAAAGGTCAAATCCCAAGTTGATAACATCGCTGCCAACTTCCATATGGTGTGTAAGTAATAAATTTAAATTTGTGGAATGAACCATGGACTCAACTTTGTTCTGTGATCTGGGTTTTGGTATTTAGATTAATTATTATAAATGAAATTGACTGCCACATAGAAAGTTGTATCTTGTACAAATCAGCTATGGATTTTTTTTTTTCTGATGGAGTTCTGGTGGATTTCAATATTTGCAGAACCCAGGGAGTTACACAGAATCAGCTTGCTAAAGAATTTGGCATAAAAGGAAATAAAATGTTTTATATTGTGAGGAGCCTTGAATCTCGAGGCTTGCTGGTGAGGCAATCAACTCTTGTACGGACAAACGAGGGTGGCTCTGAAGCTGATAATGGGTTAAAAAGCAACTCTATTGTTAATACAAACCTAATACATCTATCTCGTTATGCAAAACATTTAAATTTAAGTTCTCAGCAACGATTTGAGATTAGAAAGTCTAATGCCTCAGAAAGTTTTGAACATAGAAATATGTCTTCTGGAATAGAAGGTAGTGGAGAGGGTGGTAGAGAGGACCTGCAAATTAAAGATGATCTGCCAGCAATGAGGGCAGTTTGTGATAAACTTGAAGAAGCAGATGGGAAGGTATTGTTTTTAATTATTGTACACCGCAGTGGTTATTTTGAAATAATTATGATCCTTTCACAGTGGCTATTAAGATCATTATTTTTGGATTTGTATAGGTTCTTGTTGTTTCAGATTTAAAAGTGACTCTTGGTTACCGGCTGACTGTTGGGCATCGAGCATGGCGCAGGGTATGTATTATTTAGTGTGGCTGTAAATGGATGTTAGAAAGCTGGAATTGTCATTTTCATGAATTGCATTCAGAAGGCATTAGAGCATATCTGTATCAGTTGAGTTTTGTAGTCATTATGGTTCTATGACCTTTATGGTGATTGAGAAAACTTTCTGATATTATAACCTATTGCAGATATCGAAACCTGTATCAGTTGAGTTTTGTAGTCATTATGGTTCTATGACCTTTATGGTGATTGAGAAAACTTTCTGATATTATAACCTATTGCAGATATCGAAACGGTTGATAGCAGCTGGACTGGTTGATGTTTTCCGTGCACAGATTGATAAGAAGGTGTGTATTTTGTAGATGATGCCATTCATAGATCCTAATCGATAACCTACATCTTAAGGTAAACATAACTTCTAATTTACTTTTGAGTTATAGTTATTTTAAGTTGAGACATCATTTAGATATGGCAGGCAGGCTTGAAAGGTTAAAACATTATTTTTTCCTTCCCCAAAGAGGTTAACATATTTCAGCTGATAACTTTTTATCATTGTACCTTTGACCACCCAATGATTTGTCATTTTGGTTGAGCTGTCCAGAAAACAAATTGCATTCAAGCCCTACTATGTGGCTTTTTCCTGGTGAAGTAGGGGAATATTTTCTCTTTTACAGTTGCACATGATCACAGTATTCGATATCTGTAGATCCACACAATCCTGTCAAGAAAAAAGTAGTGTTTGAGTGCGAAATAATGTTTTATTCTAACCATCAAATGTTATCTAACTAGGCGGATATTCAGACATGGTAATAGTTTGTTGTGATACATTGTCTATAATTGTTAACTATTTATGTGCTCATTTATAAGGGACATTGATTGGTTTCTGTAACATACATAAAATTTATAAATAATATTACATAATAATTGATGATAATAATAATAATAATGATAATTAAATAAACCAAGGTCGTGACCAGTGAATGATATTTATATTGTCATGAGTGGTCTTGTAAAACATCACTCATACTATTCAAATACAAATATATAGTTTATATCCTATATGGATTTCTTTAATTTATCCCATTTATGTTGGATATTCAGTTGATGAACCAGTTTGGTTCATTACATTGGTATTAGAGCCCAACATAGACCAATATTGTGGGGACACTCCTCCCTGACCTTTGGTCAACATTCGTTGCCTTTGGCAACAAAACTGCTGGCTTGTGACCAAAACTTTTAGAGGGGTATCACAATTCTTATTCCACTGGAAAAGATTAAAGAAATTGAAAAGAAAGAAAATATAATATAATTCTTATTCCACTGGAAAAGATTAAATTGAAAAGAAAGAAGATAATATAATATAATTCTATTAATGTCCAACAGATGATCACAAAAGTTGGTCATTGGGAATGCTGAGTACAATACTGCCGATGCATAGTGGGAGTGCGGAAAACAACTCCTAAATACAGCAAGATGCAGAAATATAATCCAAATATCAGTCTATTACAACATATTCAACTGTGATATGCATACTTTTGATACTGTAACAATGAAGGAAATTGGAAACTGCCACAAAGAAGAAGACTAAAGTGCACATTTGAAGAAGCATCGGTGGAAGAGTATAAAAAAATCAATGGAAAGTGCTCCAGGAACAGTAGTGTGTCTCGAAGATGCGCATATAATATAATAAAATATGAGTATACTATTAATCCCTGAAGAAATAATTGGTTAAATTGAGGGGTAACAATTCATAGCAAGAACTTCCATCTAAACCCACCTGAACAAGAAAAAGTTAAATATGTATCTAGCTGTCAAAATATCCTCACATGATCAACAAATAAGTTGTTGGAAACAGGTTATATGTCTGAACATTCACAGACATGGGCATACACAACTTGAGTAATCAACTGCTAGTTGTACACCTGCCATTTCTTTAGACATTGTCGCTGCAGATAGATAGGCTTGCTGCTAGCTTAGAAGACCATGGATATCCATCTAGGGTGAGTCACCTTTGCGTGGTGACAGAGAATGTGCTTTTTCAAGAGAAAAGTATGTTGATGTATGTAGCATCGGACAACTACTTCCACATCGGTTTTGTGTCTAACATGTGGAAGTCGTCCTTAATGCCTCTCAGGACTTTAGGAGATTCACTTTAATAAAGTGATTATTAAAGTGGATGTACTTTTATAATTAATGTGAGTTTAATTTAATTAAATGCATAAGTATTTGGTATTAGTTAATTAAATTAAATCCTAGCCATTAGATCAGAAAGTGAAGGTGAGATCTAATCTCAACCATTGATCACTTTGGAGATCTAGGGTTTTGGATTTAGGGTAAGAGACAGCCTATGTGAGAGGAGGAGATACACACAGAGTGAGTGAGCGAGCTCTCATTGATTGGGTGGAGGACTTTCATCCAAGTGTGCAGGGGCAGGGTCCGAGGAAAGGAGCAAGGGGCAACAAAGGAGTAGCAGCCACATTTTGCTGCATTGTATTATTCCTCAGGTGGGCCATTATGCCAGGACGGGAGCCTAGATTTTATCTAATAAAATCAACAAGGTATTGGTTTTCCCTTAGGGGTTTTTCCAGGGGTATTTTACCCAAAAATTACATGTACTTTGTGTATGGTTTCCTTATTTGTGCTTCTGCTGTAATGTTTCATTAAAAACTCAGCGGTGCTTTTATTCAATAGATTAAGAGAATTAATTTCTTTGGAATTAATTGTCGAGTGCTGGGTTAGGAGAAACTATTAATTGCCAGGTGCTGGGTTAGGAGAAACTTAACAAAATAAACAATCATGATAGTCCATTGAAAATTCCAATTAATTGTGATTGTCCATGGAATATTTCAGTTAATCATAATAAAAGGGAAGGTTAAGGGATGTGATAATAAAGTAAAAAGGGTAATTTAAAAAATGATTGATATCCAAAGTCAAATTATTTGTTATGTTAAAGTATAAGGGGAATTGCAACCTAGAAGAAAAGTACATTTCAAGTTCAGAAGTAGAATAACATTATTTTGTGGTGAGACCCTCGCAGTTTGTGTGCCCACTGAATTTCAAGTGATGAATAAAATCCATTAAAGGAGGGAGTGGCAACCATCAATCCAGAAATAACAAAGTTCGATGGTAAATATAATAGACAACATAACTTGGATTAATGAAATTGACAAATATTTTCAGATTTACCTTTCAAGATATGATAGTGAAGCAATTAAAATTGCCTCAAAGTATGTAGAAGGCCTTGTACATGATTTGTCGAACAAAATAGGGATTGCCAATAAATTGGTCACTATTTGTTTTGAATTTTTAAGAACGTTCCAAAAATAGAGGATAATGGGGAAATTTACTTGTTTTGAAGTTGAGCACTTAAAACGTGAACTAGCGAACTATCAACAATACAACGAAGAAGTAAAGAAAACAAGTAATATCTCGAAAGGAATTCCAACAAAAACTTATTAGAAAAAGATGAAGAAATTTCTCACCCAAGGAATCATAGTCCAAACCTACTTTCACAAATCAAGAAGTTAAAGAACGAGATGAAGACACAACAAAAAAAGCTAGAACAACTTGTCAATGAAGAATCACTGATCGACAAAGAAACAATAATGGATCCAGTGGAATTAGAGAAGTTTCCTGAGGTTAAAGTCCAAACCATAGATAAGGAAATTGTCACAGATGTAATCTAGTGAAGATTTCTGATTTATGTATAGTTGATAGGTTATCAGTCAATAAAGCGAGACACACAAATTCAATTATAGTTGAAGGTCCATCTATTGCCGTTGACAATATGAGTATATTAGAAGGAAGTTCAACTATAAAATCCTATCATCACTTAAATCACAAATTTCGTTGCATACATTACGATTCTATGCATGGTCCATCTATTGCCGTTGACAATATGAGTATATTAGAAGGAAGTTCAACTATAAAATCCTATCATCACTTAAATCACAAATTTCGTTGCATACATTACGATTCTATGCACACTTCTTAATATTGGATTAGAAATTCAAGTCATATCCAAAGGTATATAAGAATTGCAGTCGAAGTAGTTCTAATAAAATTGTTAGAATGCACCGGAATAGAAATTAGTCTGGAATACATTTTATTAATATGGTACACGTATAAATACATGATCTCGACCTTGGATTCATCTTCCAAGAGGTCTCTCGGACTCCTGATGACTATTCTTATTCACTTGACTTTTCAAATTCCTTCTCAAGTGAAGAATACCATAACCATAATGGATTAGGTTTTCGACATTCCCCCCCTTAATCCGAAGGGGTGTATGCGAGTCTAAGAAGAGAGATGAAATCTGGAAGTGGATGGTTGCGAATGGTTGAATGTGCTCTCTAAATGTGGTGGTTTTGGGATGACCACAAATCAAAAGGCTAGCAGAAGTTGATGTCTTCTACTAAATGGAGGTTTAAGATGACCACAAACTATTGTCTAGCAGAAGCTGATGTCTTCTACTAAATGGAGGTTTAAGATGACCACAAACTGTTGTTTAGCAGAGCTGATGTCTTTTACTAAATGGACTTTGTTGATTGGGTAACATGATCTCATTCGGACTCACAACAAGTAGCTACGACAGAGAGGGAACTAAAACCACTAAAACTAGAAGGCAAGGAGGAGCTCCTTTGTACGGTTGTGAATTGCCTTGGCCGTGCAACAATGTTCTCTCTACACATTCTCCTCTGGAACACATCTATCTGGCCGTTTTCCTCGACAATGAAGTGATTTCGAGTGTCTGAGACTTGCCATCTCTTAGCAAACCAATTCATGTGATTCAAATGTTAAATCGGGGTCTTCAAACTCAAGACATGGGCGATTTTACATGGAGGAGATCCAACAATCTACCTATAGATTCATATTTGGTTATCTTCAAACGTATTCTTGCTACGAGATCTTAAGATATGGCAAGCTCCGTGAAAGAATTTTGAGTTTCTTTCATTTGATTATGTCGCTCAAAATTCAAACAACAGATAAGGGAAGCGAACCCACGACTGGGTTAGGTTAGGGGTATCTATATCCTGGAATCAAAACCCAATTGCTCGCACTTGATGAAGTACCACCATGGGCCACCATTGAAGATCCTGTTTCTATCCACAATGGATGCGAAGACTKYCAAAACTTATCGTGACCTGTCAGGGATATCTCAATGGCTCTTGTTGATTTCTAGTTAGCTTTCACTCAGGACTTTAGGGTTTTTTTTGAAGGGTCGAAGAGTTTCTGCAGTGAGATAGCTACGAGAGGGTTTCTCAGAGAGAGAGGCATGCAAAGGGGTTCACACGRGTAGAGAGAGCCATGTCGAAGAAAGAGTGCTAGAGATGAGGGTTTTCCCAGAGCCAAATTTTGGAGACTAGTTTGCAGCAGTACGCATTATGCAGAGGATGAGCGTTATCCAGACGGAGCCAAGGGCAGAGATGAGGTCGCAAATGCATATACCAACACAATGGTCGACTTCTAAGTAAATATGCAATGGTTGACTAGTTATTCAAAGACTTGCAGAGGCATTTGTAGTCGATTAACTATTTAAAGGTTTGTAGATAGAGTAACGCAAAGGGGCGTAGGGAATAGTCTGAGATGATAGGCCTGTAGAGGGACATGCAGAGAGACGTTTTTGTGCGTGAAAGGAGATGAAACGCCCAGAACTAACCTGCTATGGACAACTACCACCATAACTTATTTCAGGCCTAAGAACTATAGGTGCTCTGATACCACTGTTAGAATGCAACGGAATAGAAATCAGTGTGGAATACATTTTATTTATATGATACATGTATAAATACATGATCTTGACTTTTGGATTCATTTTGCAAGAGGTCTCTTGGACTCCCAATGACAGTTCCTATTCACTTGACTTTTCCTTCTCAAGTGAAGAATACCATAACCCCAACAGATTAGGTTTCCAACAAAAATATCACACCATACAATTCTGTTCAACACTTCGAAGATCATGATGTTTAGCCTCTTCAACCATGGCAGCATCAAGGAAACAACATCAAGTGAAAGCATTACAGGCAAGAACAAAGGTGTAGACGTCTCTAGACTATGCTTTGAGGGAAAAGCATCCTTGAGGGGTGAGGGAATGTAACATATATAAAATACATAAATACCATTACATAATAATAATAATAATAATAATGATAATTAAATAACCCAAGTGACACAAACCTTCAGCCTCGTGACCAGTCAATGGTATTTATATTGTCATGAGTGGTCTTGTAAAACATCTCTCATATTATTCAATTATAAATATATATTTTATATCCTGTATGGATTTCTTTACTTTATCCTATTTATTTTGGATATTCAGTTGATGAAAACTAGTTTGGTTCATTACTTTATCATTTACATTAGTATATTAGAGCTGATCTATATGATTGTTATAAATATTCAAGAGCACGAGCAAACATCATACATACTTCCACACTTTTGCAACACGAACATATGGAATTCAGCTCTTTCATGTCTAAACTTTCTCGTAACTTTCTTTAAATTAACAATATTCTTAATTGCATGATAAGTTTACATCACTTGCACACTTGTTCTAAACACAAGTTTTACTGCTTTAAGGAAGTTGACTCAAGTTTAGCTTTTATTGTACACTATTTATTCTGTAGTGCTTTCCTATGTTCTTGCCATATTTTAGTATCAAAATTTGTCTATATTGAAGTGTAAATTCGATACTTTTAATTTCATACATTAACATGTGTGCAAATCAAAATTGGTTTTTAGAGAAAACCGACCCAATCTGAGGTATTTAGGGGACTGGGAATAGAACTAAAACCTTATCCATACAGATATTAGTGCGTTTTGTCTTTGAACAAACACATTAATGCTGAAGTGATCTTTAATGTTTATAATGGCACTAAAAAATTCTGACAAATTAGTTAATCTAGGATGATCTTTGCCAATGCTCTATGTATCATGTTTTGCAATGATCAAATCAATCTGGAAGGGACACCATTTCTTTATCCACATTTGTCTCTTTGTAGAAAATGTGCACAATATTTGTTGCCTCAAAATCTCCCATCAGCTCTCAAGATTATTCAATTATCGCTGCTTTGTTATACTTCCATGCCCTCAAATTCAATTCTTCTTTATTTTTTGTACGATGAACTTGATTCACGTCAGATAACTAATTTCAAATTTGAAATCCCGAGAACCCCTAAAATTCAAATTCATTATTGGCGACACTTTCCTAAATTTTCCATATAGGTGATTGCCATTCTTTGTCTTCATTACAAATTGATCCCTTTTCCCATAACTCTTAGATCCTTTTTGGATGCCTCTCCAAGGCAAACTCTACAAAAATCCTTTGAAACATCATTAGGTTTTGGACCAATAACCTTTATCTTGACTTAAGCTCCTTTAAAGATCACGAGCAACTTCCCTGATGAAGGGTTTACTTTTGTCTAGACATGGTTGTTTCTTTGTCGACACTCTCTCCGCATGCTAGGGGTTTCCTCTTCGAGAAAACCTTCTTGTAGGCACATGTTTTTAATAGGTTGTTGACTTATGATTGTGGCTCAATAGTTTTTCATTTCACTTATGTTAGTCCAAATCTTATCTTAGGGGGTCATTTTGGACCTTCCCCCCTTGTTTTTGTATGGGCTTCTCATGACTGATGTAATCTCTAGTTCCTTTGACCTATTTGGTCTTTAGTGCACATTAATATAAATTTCATTCCATTTCAAATAAGTCATGGTGTGTGCCTTGTAGGCCTTTAGGATCCTGAAGGAGACTAGATAAGATAAGATAAGATAAGATAATTTTATTAATGTCCAACGAATGACCACAAAAGTAGGTCAATGGGACTGAAGATTACAACCAGTATGGGTAGAATGTGGGAGTGCAAAAGCATCTCCTAGAAAATGCTGAGAATATCATAAAGAAAGAAACCCTAGGTCTAGTTACCACAAAGGAAAAAAAAGTATATAGTAGTATCATGTGTGCGGTAATACAAAGTAGGAGTGTCCATGGTAGGAGTTGGACAACTCAATAGTAGCCGAGAGAAAAAAAGATGAAGGTGAAGCCAGTGAGGTCAATGTATCCTGGATATGACCGATGGCGAGGGGGGCGATGGGGGTTGCACTGGCTCACTGTTGGAGTCCTCGAGTACCATAGGGGGATCCGGTTGTATGACCCTGGGGGGATGTAGGAGCGAGGAACCTCAGTTCTCCTACCATATGAGGACAAAGGAAAAASTCTGAATAGATCTCTRACTGCTCTGTTGGGGTTGGGGGGCGGTCCGATGGACGAGAGGTGCCTTGCTTTGAACTTGTTTGGAGCTGAACCCTTTGTCGCGATGAGGATGTATGGTCCGGTGTATGGTCTTGCACCTTTGAACCAGTCTCAAACATATCGGTCGATCTCYAGGGGGGAGGATGGGCCGAGGTCTCACCACTACAATCTTATCCACCTTGGCTCTACCTTGTCAATGATTACTTGATTTCTCATGAACCACTTCATGAGGTACGTGAGGTACCTTGTTTTTTTGCTTTATATTAAGTGTTAATCCCTTATGTATTTGACATGAAAGTAGTGACCATGGGTTGAATTGGATAATGGATCAYGATGCTCTAAATTTGTGCCTTTTGTCTTGTTTCACCTTGGTGGTCATCATCATCTCCTAGATAAGTGTTGTTACTCTTAGGTAGAGTTGTACTACTGGGGGGCCTTGAGAGGGGTAGCGTGTCCATATCCCAATCCATACATAACTTTCTCCATCTTTCCTAATTTTCGTTGTCCTCGCTTTTGGGTTGGTGGTCATATGTCACACATATAGGTTCACGCTTCATAATCCCATGAGAAGGAGCTTGAATGTTTGAGGTTGATGTAACTGTATAAAAAAGGAAAGATCAAAATGCAAAAGAAAAATGAAAAGAAAAGAAACGACAAAGAACCAAAAGAAATAAGGCATGAACAATACCCCCTCGCTATGAGGCCATCATCCCAAGTCCTTTGGGTTGAATGCATATCTAAAAAAGGACTAAATGAAGTAAAACAAAATTCAAAAGATAGAAAAGGTTAAATGAATAAAGAACAAGTCAAAAGAGGGTTTGGAAAGACAATGTCGAGGAAAGGGCAACTCAATGCATACACGCTCCTTCATTACAAAGGCACTCATGTGGATGAATATCTTACATAATCTCACATGACCATGCAGGACCACTCATGAAGTTAACCCCCAAACTATACCATCTATCATTACGCATGCTCCTTGATGGGTTTCTTGGGAAATACTTCTCTTTTAGGTACTGACACATGTAATAGGGGCTAATGATGACCCTCCCATACCTAAATATGGCAAATTGTATGATTTCTATGAGTTATTGTGAAGTTTGAAGATGATGCTTATTGTGATCTACCTAATGGCATTTACATTTGACATGACTCACTTTTTATGCTGCATTGGTCTTGTGTACATGCCTCCAGATTGATGGCTACATTGGGTCACTTGAGCCCCTCTTTGGATAATGCACTTTGCATGAATATGAGCCTTTGTCCTTTGGAGGACTTTGAGGAAGCCACCTACACACTTTATGGAGATCGTCTGACTGATTATGAGGTTGTTGGGCTTTCTTTGAGGACACCACACCTTATAGAGATGACCTAGCACCTTTTGGGAGAGGACATTGCACCTCCTTGATGAAACATTGAACCCTTTGAAGGAAACCTTTCACTTTTGATGACATTTCACACCCTTTCACTTGATTTTTGAGCCATCTACATTGGAGTGCCCACACATGCCACATGTGTTACATTATGATGCATTTATGGAGGACGTGTTACCTTTTGTGTATTTTACTTCATCTTGGGAGCATCGTTGGGTGTCTTTTGACTCATCCACTCTTGTATCATGGATATTTTATGTATTATGACCTTATCTCTAGGTCTTGTAAAGAGATAAAGGCATTTTTATATTTTCTTAGGGTTTAAGCTAGGAAAATAGTGTTATTTTAATGAGAAGGGTGCTAGGTCTCTCATATAAATATAGAAGTAGTTCTCATTTGTGAATCATTGTTAGAACTTGTGGAGAACAATTACTTATCTACTTTTACTTCTCTATTCTTATCTATGGATGGATAACTAGAGCGACTTCTAGAGGATGATGTTTTGTGGATTGTCTTGCAAATTTCATGGATGCTCTTGGCTAGGGTTTTGAAGATGAATTGATTTCTTGAGTAAGTGGTCTCACTTGATCTATTGGATGATTGTTTGTGAATGATTTTAAATTTAATTGTACTTCTCTAGTGATGGTGGTGCACTCTCTAGGTTTTTCTTGAACAAGTCCCTTCTTCACAACTCTTGGAAGATTACTAGTGGAGTATGTTCCCTTGAACTATCTTGTAGCTTGTAAACAGTAAGACACTAGGTGGATCTTCTAGGGTTTGTAGTGGACAACCCTAGATTTACTTACATCCTCTCAAGGGAGTCCTAAGTTGACCCCATATGCCAAAAAAATAGTAGGCACTAGTCTCTTCTCCCATCTAGTGAATCATAAATTCAAAAATTCAAATTTTGTTTTTGTTGTAAGGTAATTCTAGGGTTTTAGCAGCTTATATTTAATTTCAGCCATCAAAAACCCTAGATGTCTTGGGTTTCCCCACATATTATTGACCTAAAAATATTTTTTACTTGGAACCTTGCCCTAGCTGGTTTTTATTGCAGCATTTTAGTGTTGGATGTCATGGTTTTTTGGGCTGTCGCAATCTCTTAAATTTTCGAAATTACCAAGTTACTTGAAACCCTAGTTTTACCCATTGTTTTAGCCATAAATTTCACTTGATTATAATCTGTTTAAGGGGCTGACTTGTATCACTGTTATAACTTGTTTTATGCTGCGTTTTACTTATCTTTATTACAAGTTTTATGATAGCCTAGGGTAGTTTTCAGATCTGTACTATTTTGGGGACATTTTTTACTTAGTAATTACATAATTAACCCTCTAAAGCAGCCCTAGAATTGAATATCTTAAATCTGAAAATTTACCTTGAAGTGTCCACCTATTTGTTGACTTGTATTTCATAATAAATTGGTGGTAAATTGGGTAGCTACATAGGACACCTTAGACTTGATTGTGTCTTGCCTTAGGAACCTTAGAGGCTACAAGGGAAGCCTCCGGTGTGTTGGATTCGTCCTTCACTAAAATGAGGGAAGTTGTTGCCTAGGTGACAGTGGTAACACTTCTAATTATCCACTCATTTTGTACCTTGTGAAGGCTTTGCACTAGGGTGCAAGATTGTGTGATAACAGTGATACAAATGGGTCCACTCAAAATGCACACAGCCTAATGGTTGAGAAAGAATCAGTAAACAATACACACATACAACCCGAAGGCTGAAAAGCTACTACTACATGCCACACATCAATCACTGATTAACTAAATAGTTGGAAAGAGAAAATGATGCCCTAGATGTTGGGCGTTGAGCTGAAGAAGTTGGGTGCTGCCATGCCTATGCTGAGGTGTTCATCCTCTTTGAGGAGGGCACCCTGATTATCTACATTAGTTTCTCTTGGTTTAGTCTGAAAGCACCCTCACTTTCCTTCCAGTTTAGTCCGAAAGCATCCCTGCTTTCCTCCCGGTTTACAAATGAAACTACTAAAGAACAATAAGTTGTATTGAATGGCTGAAGATGACTTTGGTCGTAAAGAAGGAATGTTATGGAATTTTATGACGCTGTAGTAGTGTTGATGCGTTGTGGGAAATCTGTGAGCCAACTTACTGATGCTCCTGGAAAAAAGTGAGTAGATGAAAGTTCCATTGTTAGGAGTTGGAGTTGGAACATAAAGGGTGTGCTCTAGCGAAAGGAGGCCTCTCAGTTCATGAATAAAACTACAAAAGAGACAATTGCTATGTGGACTGTGCAAGATTGTTGAAGATGAAGCTGCCCGTGAAGGGAAGTTGCAACTATGTAAACTAAGAGTCCAAGTGCTGATGTTCTGAAATGTTGTCAAACAGTTGCAGTTGGGAGGGTATGTTGCTAAAAAACTATGGAGCCAAGAAGAAAAAGACCATGTTGTGATACTGATCCCTACTTGGTGGCAGATATTATCTAGAATTGCTGTGAAGAGGCTGACTATGCTGATGGGAATAGGCTGCCGCTGTAGGATAGATGAAAATGTTCTTGAGCAAGGTTGTCATATTGCTGCAGAGAAAAAATGGTGATTGGCCAAATTGGATGGTAGCTTCTATTATTGAGTTGCCGCAAAGATATGATGAATGTGGGGGTCCAGCTGTGCGGGTGCATCCTCGCAAGAGACTGACCATGGCTAATGTGAAAATGCCAAGAATGAGTTGTGAAGCATAGATGGTGTAAGCTGTAAATGTTGAGCCAAGGGAACCTGGTGGTGGAGCTATGAAGTTGCTGTAGGAGGGATGTTCTTCTTGCATTGAGCAAGGCTTCTACTTCGAGTGCAGAACTGAAGTAGGGAAAATTCATCTTGCATTGGGCAAGGCTTCCTGCATGTGGCAAGGCTTTTGAGTGCGAAATTGAAGTTGGGAATAACTAAAGGCAGGTGTCAATGTAGACCTGGGTGGGAGGGTGCACTCTAGAGAACTAGATCTGAACTACTCCTGCTCCATATGCATAGTTTGGGTGGGCCATTCAGCCGAAAAACTAGATCTACAAATATGTTCTTGTTGGAGCAAGGCTTCCACTTCAAGTGCGGAATTGAAGCAGGGAAATAGCTTATCGCAGGTGTCCATCTTAGATTTGGGTGGGAGGGCCCACTCCAAGGAACCAGATCTGCACTATTGCTGCTGAAAATGAGTAGTTTGGGTAGGGCATGGAGCCAAGGAATTAAATCTACAAAAAATGAATGCATCTACTGCAAGGTGAAAAAGAAAGTCAAATGTACACCATATCGATTGTCCATCCTTTTAGTAAGAACCCGTCCAGCCAATACAATCAAGATTCAAGAGTAATGGGTGTACCCTTTGAAGTATATCTCCATGCTTCATTGAACCAAATTTGGGTGCTTGTTTTGAAATTAGTGCATTTGTAACTACAAATGATCCAACTAGAAGATCCATTAATGCCATACTGGAAGTTTCTGTTTTAGCAAATTGTCTTGCAATTATTTTGAAGTCCATAGTCAAGAGTGACAAGCCTATTACCAACATCCTTGCAAAATGATATGTTGAGGGCCTTTTTCTGCCGTAGAAAAAAAACTCGGGCAAAATATTCTAAAGAGCACAAGAAGCCCCAAGCATACAATGCAAATGTAAGTATGGTTTTCCATAAGTGTTAAGTAAGAGAGCCTTGGTGCATTGACAAGAAGGCCATGGAATAGAGAATATGAATGTTCTTTCCCATTTTCAACCAAACAGTGCATACCCAGTAGTTCAGAAATCAATGATATATCAAACTTTCCCTAAAGCCCTTGCGTGCAGCCTGTTGCCGTCCTTATACACACCTACAAGCATGGAAAAGTCTCCAATCCACTTGGTGTGTCCTTGGAGGCACAATGCCTAAGTCGAAACCCACTGTCACCTTGATTTTGACTTCTTCCATCTAGGCTTACTCCGAGGGAAGCCAAGGGGGTAGACCCTACTTACTGTGTAAGTTGATTAATGAGTTCTAAGAGTTAATTTTATTTTTGTTAAGTTAGGGGGAATCTAACCTATATGACAAGCAGCAATGCAAATGCAAAGCTTCAATGACAATCCAACCTTTCCCTAAAAGGACAACTAAGACTAGTGCCTAAAGATTGGGCAAGGGGTCAATTGAGTTTGTATACAAACAATACAAATAATAAAGAAATGATCTAATTACATTGAAATAACTTTACAATTGAGATAAGTTACAAATGAAATACACAAATGAACTATGCTAGGAACAAATATACAATGGAACTACAAGTTAGATAATAGCACAATATATGACAAAACTAAAGAATAGTTAGACAACTATACAACAAGAGACCAACTTATGCCAATGAGCATGAGATAACCACACATGAAAGATGCAACTTGAAACAACTTAGGAAATGCAGCATATGTGTAACTTAAGAAGTGAAATGAAACCACAAGCAAGTTGCCCCAAAGAGATGGTGCACCACTTCTGAAGTAAGAGGAAACTACAAGCAAGTTGCCCCAAAGAGATGATGCGCAACTTGAAGGTAGAATGCCCAAGTATAGATAAACAACTTTAGAGATAATGGAAATTGAAAGCAAATATGTGTCCAACTTGAAAGCAAAGTACTTGGAAATAAAATTGCTAGTGAAGTAAACCCATAAACATGTAAATGCCTTGAACAACAAAGCTTTTACAACTAAAGATAACTAGAATGTAAAGCGCAAGTGCTGTGAAAGTGTTGTAGGTAAATTTTAGGAGAATTTTAGAGTCTCTCTTTGATTAAAGGGGATTAAGGTTTTGTGATGCAAGCCTAGACTATGTGTCTACCCCTAGATCTTATCGCTTTGGCCAAAATGATTGCTGGGTGCTCAAGAAGAAGAGAAAACAAGGCCCTTCCCTATCTCCACAGGTCAACCCGAGATACTTGGGTGCTCAAGCAGGGGGGACACCTAGTGCCGTGAAGTCGTCCCCGACTTAGCATCCCCTGTAGCCTCCACAAACACCCTTTTTGGTGGCGAAAGTTGTACCAGTCTTGGTGCCTATTTAAACTAGATAAATTTCCCCAAATCCTAAAGCTGCAAGCTATGAGTTACGTCAACTTAGAAAAATATAGATTGCAAAGTAGATTGATTCCCAACTTAAGTTGCAAGATATTAACACTATAAGATTGTTGCCAACTTAAGAAAGAGATAACAATATAAGATAACTTTGCAACTTAAAGAATTAAAGGAAAAGACTACTTAAGGAAATATTAACAAGATGAGATATTAACAGATTAAGTTAGAAAGCAAGCCTTACAATATAGCATGCGTTGGTTAAGCCAAACCTCTTTGCTAGGTGTAGGCAAAATAAATCAATGCAATGTAAATAAAAGACTTGGAAAGTAAAACATAATGTTCCTAGTCACTCAAGCTTGTCTTAAGGACAAGTGGGGCAAACAAGAATTAAATCAAACACTTTGCAACCTCAACAAAGGCACAAGGAGGAGGAGGACAAGCCTACCGGTTTTGTGCCAAAGTGGGTGAATGAAATTAAAAACAAAAAATTAACTTAGCTTCCTAGCCTTACGATTTTGCATGAGTGGCTAGGCCAATCCACTATGCAAGGTGTAGGCAAACAAATTAATTAATTGCAGAAAATTAAAATATGAGAGAAATGCAAGCCCAAGAGACTCTCTTTGGGCTGCTTACAATGAAGAAATGGAGAAGAGGAGAAGTGGGTATCCAAACCCTATGTTGGGAGGCTCTTCTTGGGTGTTTTGTGGCCCCAAATGGGCAACACCTCCCATTTTCTGGCGAAAACCTGCAGAAAATCAGCAAGCAAAAGCTCGCTGGAAATGCTTCAAACCACAAAAAAAAAACTTAAGAAAATTTCTGTTAGTTAAAACAGAAATATTGCATGTCAAAAACAACAAGTAAAATATGATTTTAGAGTTATAACAGAACAAAAAATATGCCCAAAAAGTAGATGGAAATGAATGGAAATAAAACATAAAATATTTGGAAGGTTTTTGTGGTTGAAGAGACAAATTTCCAGATCTGAAATTTGTCCTCTAAAACCCTTGTTGACCTGCAAAATGTGAGATCAAGCTATAGAAAAAGAGAGGAGGTGAGTAGATTTAAAATGAATAACAAAATACTTTGCTAAACCAATAATAAACCACTCAATAAATCTACAATAATACTATCATAGATATGTTCGAGCAAAATACTTTGCTTGGATCTCCTACACTAGATCTACAACAAGAATATACACAAAAAATAACCAAAACAGATATCACCTCAATATAACTCAAGATTGGCACCAAGAATACTCCCAATTCACATCATGTATCCTCCAAAGATTTTCTATTATTCAGAAAAAGGTTGCTGCAAATACTTGCAACAAGCTTTAGAAAAGAGAAAGAGCAAAATGGGAGAGAGAGGAGAGTGGGAGAGATTTGGGCATAGTAACTTTACTCTGAGAATATGTGTCAAATGAGGGAGGGGTGAGCATTCTTTTATACCTGAGAGAGGAGAGAGACCCCTCTTGGATGAGTTCCAAGTGTCACTCACCAAGCACGAGTGATCATCTCAAGGAGAGCGCACTTTTAGGGTTTTGGTAAGTCTAGGGTTTGAGGGTTGAGGGTGTGAGAGGGGGGAACACCTTTTTGACTTGTCAAACATCAAGTTAGGAGCTTAGGAGGGCGCACTTAGGGATTTAGGTGTTTTCCTTCATTAATTTTTTACTTTGGTTAAGTCAACCACCAAGGCGGGTGCACTTTTCCTAGGGAGATGGTGAGTTGAGGTTGTGGCTAAGCAAGGGGGGTTGGGTTAAGTTAGAAAATGACTTTTCTAACTTAGGAAAAGGCTTAGGAATCATCTCCTACTCATTCTCATGTCTTTTTGCTCATTTTACAATTTTTGACATTTTTTACTTAGCCAAATTAAGCAATTAAATTGCGGACTCAAGACTGACTAGGACTCCTCATGGACAATGACCTAGCAAAACTTGTCCAATTTAGCTGAAACTTGGTCCAAGGGTGTAGGGTGTCTCATTCCATTTCTTTTGAGTACTCACACCCCTATCAAAATTCCCTAGGACCAAATTTTTACATTTTACATCAATTTTAATTAAAATTACCATTAAATGTGTAATTTAAAAAAAATAAAAATAAAAAATAAAATTACTTAGACTAGACAAAATTCCGCAAGACTCTAAGAGATGTTTAGCATGGTCATTTACAATATTCCTAGACCCTAGTCACCCATTGGGCTCGATCATTAGAACGCCTTTCACCACTTTGGAGGATTATTATGAGTGAAAAACTCAAGGGTAATTAAAAATTTACCTGAGGATAAAAAACACTCGATGAAAGGACTTCCCTAATGATAAAGTCCTAGGTAACTAACTAAAATATGACTCATGCTGACCAATTACATTATTATCCCACGTAGGGGAGCAGAAATTCCGATTACAAAAAGACGTGCTGGGGGCAAAAACTGCCTTGTATAACTAGAAAGTCTTCAACTTTGTTGCACCATCAGGTACATAGCTTCATGGAACATGGATTCGACCCCCTAGTTGAAATAGGTGGTCAACACAACCAGACACAAGAGATTGTAGGATCATTTTATGTTGTAAGGATTGACCAACGATCTTGCTTAGTTCCAATGGGCTTGTAGAGAGAGAACAAACGATGGACAAGATGGTGCCAATGAGTTGAAAGTGGCTAGTGCCTAGTGTTTCAAGGATGTTAGTGAGGGAGGATACACACAAAAATTCTGCATACAATATGTGTGGAGGAGTCCCCACAGGATTTTGGGGAAGAAGACTCTTGAGGAGGCCTTCACTGGCAGGAGGCCCGATGTTGAGCATATCAGGATTTTTGGATGCTTAACATACTCTCATGTCCCCTCAGAGAAGAGAGCAAAGCTAGACTCCACAACCCAACATGGGATTCTAGTTGGTTACTCAAAGATTTCAAAGGCCTACCAGATCTACATTCCATCACAACGGAGAGTGGTGGTGAGCAGAGATGTTAGATTTGAGGAGGGTAGAGCTTTCAGGAGGTCTCTTGAGTCGAGAGACAGTATTGAGGAGGTTCCAGAGATACATATTGATGTTTCAGAGCGAGCAAAGTGTCAGGTGTCGAGTACAACAGTTTCAGGGGTGAAAGGGTCACCTTGCACAGCGTCAGGTTCATAGTTGCAAAGGGTTCAGACAGAGGGTGCAAAGACTTTAGGATCTCAGAGTGTTGGCATGAGATCCGAGATAGAGACTCATGGGCACGAAGATTTTACTTGTCCTTTGGTTACTCCAGGGAAGAGGAAACTGAGATGGTTTTAGGAGACCCTGAAGGAAGCCAAGGAGAATGTTGGAGAGCCCATGGGGTTGTTCAGAGAGAGTAGAGCACCAGATAGGCTTGGGTCCTACTTGGCAATGGTGATGAGCATCACAGATACATAGCCCGAGACATTTGCGTAGGCAGTTGATCAACAGGTTTGGCGAGATGCCATGTTGGAGGAGTATGACCCCATTATGCACATTGATGTATGGGAGGTGGTGCCGAGGCCAGTGGGGAAGTTAGTTGTGACTTCTAGATGGTTGTATAAGTCCAAGTATGCTGCAGATGGAAGCATAGAGAAACACAAGGCCCGATTTGTGGTGCGAGGATTCTCTCAGGTAGAGGGAGTTGACTATGATGAGACATTCGCATCGGTTGCAAGATACACGTCCATTCAGAGCATTATTGCCATAGCAGAAGAGATGGGTCGGAAGATACATCAGATGGATGTAAAGATCGCATTTCTAAATGGCTATATTGAGGAGGAGTTGTACATTGAGTAGCCACAGGGCTTTGAGGTGGAGAGAGATTCTCATGTGTGCCTTCTGAGAAAGGAACTGCATGGTCTAAAGCAAGCTCCAAGAGCTGGGTATTCACGTATTGACGCTTATTTGCTTCAGATGGGGTTTGAGAAGAGTGAGGCAGATCCTAACCTCTACTACATCATTCGAGGTGAGGATACACATTCGCATACTGTATGTTGATGATTTGTTCATCATAGGAGCGGAGCTTCTCATAGCTGATTGCAAGCTGGGACTTGCATCGGAGTTTGAGATGACAGACGTCGGTTTGATGCACTATTTCTTGGGCATGGAGGTTTGGCAGGAGGAGGGTCATATCTTTCCGGGGCAGGGGAAGTATGCTGCAGACATCTTGAGCAGGTTTCAGATGGAAGACTGCAGGCCCATGTCTACACCTATGGTCACCAACAGGAAGAAGCTTAGCGCTTCAGATTCCCAGTTGGTGGATGCTACGAGATACAGACAACTGATAGGTTCTTTGATGTATCTGGTCAACACCAGACCAGATATTTGTTTTGCCGTGAACACTCTCTGCCAGTTTATGGTGGAGCCTAGGAGTGTTCACTGGGTTGGGGCAAAACATGTTTTGAGGTACATAGCAAGTTCAGTGGATTTTGGTTTGGACTACGTCAGAGGGGATGGAGTCAATTTGGTTGGTTGCACAGACTCAGATTGGGTAGGATGTGCTATTGACAGGAAGAGCACCTTAAGGTGTTGCTTTGGCTTGGGATCAAGAGTTGTTTCCTGGTTTAGCCGGAAGCAAAAGTCAGTTGCTTTGAGTTCTGTCGAGGAAGAGTACATGGTAAGTAGTCAGGCCAGTTGCGAGGCAATTTAGCTTCGTAAGTTGCTGGTTGGTTTATTTGGTCAGGAGTTGGCTCCGACGGTCATTCACTGCGATAATCAGAGTTGTATCAAACTCTTTGAGAATCGAGTGTTTCATGACAGGTCAAAGCATATTGAGATCAAATACCACTTCATCAGAGATTGGGTTCAACGTGGGACAGTGAAGCTCCAGTATATTTCCACTGATAAACAGGTGGCAATTATTATCACCAAGGCCTTGCCAAGGGGCAAGCATGTCTACTTCAGAGACAAGATGGGCTTAGTGAGAAACATTTTCCTCAGTAAGAGGGAGTGTTGAGTTATGGTGTACCAAGGAAAGTGGTCCCCTTGTGGTTGTGGGTCTCTAACTACAAGGGGGAAATATTTTTCCCATTGTGCCTTATACTTTATGTCTAATTTCACTTTGACATTTTTCTAAGTCAAAAGGGTGAAATTTGGCACTTGAGTGAAAAGTGACTATTAATTCACTTTGTGGGTGAATTGGGGGACATAAAGTGAACTATGGAAACTTAACGCAAAGTGGGTTTTGAGTTGAGATTCTTTTTGAGAGATCTCAACCATGGATTAGATATGGCTTGGAGTGATCCTAGCCATTGATCTTTTATGTTTCCTTATGATTCCTTAAGAGGGGCGCATAGGGCAAAAGGAGGCTCATTCCTTCATTTGTTCACTTGGAGAGTTTGGATAGGAGCAAGAGGATGAAAATGGAAGCATTGGGAGAGGAGAGCTTGGGCGCCATCTTTCATGGAAGGCGCAAGGAGGCTTAGGGCCTGTTTATTTTGTGGTGATAGTTCTTGCTTGGTGGAGGGTGCACTTTTGGAGGAGGGCGCAAGCTTAGCAGGTACTAGCAGATGTTGAGCTTTTGCAGATTTGATTGGTGGAAGTTTGGGACAACAGACAAATATAGATTTGCATGCAAGGATTTCTCAAACAACTAAGAGAAGATCAAGGGCGCATCAGTTCATTGGAAGAGGCAACAAAGGATGGGGGCACACTTGTTTGAGCTCATCCGTCTTGGAACCTTCTAGCAAAGCTTGAGAGGAGCTTCTATTGTACATGTTCCATTGTATTTGCTTACTTGTTGTTTTCCATGCTTGAAACATCACATATATATACTTTCATTCTAAACTGGTTTTCCCCGGGGGGGTTTTATCCAGGGTCATGTTGACCAAAAATACTTGTGTTCATTTATCATGTATGCGTAGTGTTTAAATCAGTAGTAGGAGCTTGAAAAGATCCTAGAGGAGTGTTGTATGTTCAAAGGTTTGCATGTGCTAACATTTAGTGACTAAAACACTTGCAAGGGCACCTTAAAAGAGCATATAACCATCAGTTTGAAGGCATATTTCTTTGCAGAAAATTTCAGACCTGTTTGCTGTCCTAAAACAACAGCAAGGATAGATTTGATTGAGTAAACTTAGATCCCAACAAGAGGTCAAAGACAAACCTATTGGGCAGCCTTCTAGTTCCTCAAAAATCTACAGAGATATCTAAAACCCTTGACGAAAACACTCCTCTTTTGTACCTGCATCTCCTTCTAAGAGTTGCACACTTTTCCTTGAGAGAGAACTTGTGTTGTGTGTGTTCTTCAAGTGAGGCTCCTAGACTCATATAAATAGTAGTTAAGTCACCCTGTTATTATCTCAGGGTTGACTTGTATAATTGATACTTTCTAATTTAGATTTGACTTTTACAAAGGCACAATAGGGCCGACTTTACAAAAACAAGATAATATTATTCTTTAGGGTTTTGACTTGGTCTAATAAATAAGCATATCTTCTGAAGCTACTCAAACTTCAACACTTGGCCCCTGCTTGGTCTTCTTCTTTCCCTTTTCCAAAAGAGCAAGATCACCCTCATCACCATCCTCACCCTGCTGCTGACTAGAAGATCCAGAGCCAACTCTAAGCTCTTCCTGCACAAAGTCATCCCAGAGCATGTCCCAATTGGGTATATGCTCTCTCGCCACGATGCCTCGTACAAAACTCTCCCAAGGTTTGGAAAAGCCATTTAAGGCTATTCTCACCAACTCCGAGGGATTTACTATCTCGCCAACCGTTGCCAACTCATCACGAATCTGAGAAAATATCGTGAGGAATGAGGTAACTGATTCTGTCTTCGTCATCTTGGTGCCCCTTAACTTATCCTGTAGCACCATCTTCCGGTTCTGGTTAGGACATTGGTAAAGACTGCATATTGACTGCCACATCTGAAATGCAAACTCTTTACTAGAAATGTGAGGAATGATATGGTATTTGAACGCATCAAGGATAGTCCTCTTGGCCTCGATGTTCCTCTTGTACAAGGCATCAATCCGTTCACACTTTTTATGCATAGCAATATAATGCATTAAAAGATTTAGTGTGTGAACCAAACAACCATAACAAAAACCGTGGGGATTTCCTTGCTCAATGATTTATCCTACTCCCTTACAATTAGCTGCATCATTAGTGATTACTTCAATCACATTGGGTGACGCAAACTCATTAATGGTTCTCATTAGGAGGCCTATAATGCCCCACAAAAGATGCAACAAATGGTGAGGAGTCATGGGCTATAAGGAAGATTGCACCATTTGTCAACCCACCAAGAACATTTATCAATTGTTGGTTTTTAATGTTTGTCCAATGGTCAAATACAATGGATACCCCTCTATCTACTTACTCATTTGTAAATTGTCCTAGAGGTCTTTGGACTTTGGCTTTTTCCTTGTTTAGCTATACAGTTCTAGCTTTTTTATCCTTTAGGGGTATTTTGGATATCCTTAACCGTAACACACCAATAAGGGGACCGAAGAACTTTGAATAGTACACCACATGCATAGATAAACCTTAATACGTTTTCATCCACCTCATCCCTACCTCCAACATCAAGACATCTTCTATTGTTCTACTTATACTTCCACCTCATGCATAAGAGCTCCCACTAGCACTAAGGGAACTAGATGTGACAAATTTGGAATGAAATATTCTTGACATGGCGTTTGATTGAACCTTTTGTTTTCTACCATGCTTTCTTTGTGCTTTTTCCTCTTCCATGATGTATTATTCTCTTTCTTTTTTTCTTTGATACCTTAAGGCAAGTTTTGATTCCACCATCGATGGGTTTGTCACACGACGTTATCCCACAAAGATGCTTCCTCACATGGGTATATGAATTGGCATAATGTTTGCCCTCGTTGCAATCGCATCTTCACATAATTTTTTTTGTTCCACTCCCTCTTCCCCCTTAAAGTTTTGTCACATACTTCCATAAGGGTGGTGAGCCAATTTC
>JASDQU010436519.1:46643-57475 GCA_032191745.1 Picea mariana
TAGATTGGAGATCCTAATTCAGTTGTTATCTAGAGGATGATGCTGCAGTATGCTGGCACTTACTTGACAATGATAAGATGGAGGAACTTACTGATGAAGCATATGAACATGTATTTTAGCCAGGTGGTCTCATGTTGAGAAGAAGGATAAGAAGAGCACTAGGGATTTATTTTCACGTGACAACTTCATATTACAGGTTCATGGATGTATTCAATAGGAAAATCTTATTGTTTTTATAAACCCAAATAACAAACATAACTTTTTCAATGTTAACTTGGTTAAAAGATTGCAATTACTCACAAAGGATAGTCACAGGTTGAGGGTAAAAATATTCAAATTTTTAAAAATTTGAAGATTACCATGGATAAATACGTGTTGCATTTAGATTTTTATGCTAGATATATTGATGATGTGGATATTGTTTTGGGATATCCTTGGATGGACTCAGTCGGTCAATTAATATTGATGTGTAAAAGAAGTTTTTGAAGTTGTGGTAGAAGAAAAATAGATTACATTGCAGGATATTTCTCTTATTAAACAAGAAGGGCCTAAGGGGGCACATCAAGAAGTCCTTGTAGGGAAACAAATTGCAATACCTAATGACACATCAAATGAAGAGTTCGAGCTTGAATCAGAAGAAAAGCCTATAGAGTCACTTGAAGAAAATCCTCAGGAAGGGCATGAATAGGAGGAACAAGCTAAGGAGCTAAGTGTCTCAAAGGAACCACATGTTGAAGAGTCAAAGAAAGAAGAATCGATAGTTGAGGTTGTTGTATATTGCCACCCTCACCACTCGGTGAAACAACAGTCATCAAGGCAATGGCATGAGCAACAACAAACTTGCTATGGATCAACATGGAACCAGAAAAGGCCACCAACATGGAGGCACATGGAGGACTAAAAGAAATGCATGATGATATCATAATAGCAAAGTGAAAACATGGATCCCAAGAAGAAACCAGAATCTAGAACAAGGAAAGGTCATAGTTGGACCCCATGTCCACATTTCGCTGGGATGGATGCATGCTCGTGCACGGTACTAGTTGAGTACATTTTTTAGTAGGTCATATTATATGGCTTCTTGCCATATTTTGAGGACGAAACATGGCAAAGGAGATGGAATGCAATGTACCTAGGGAGGATAATATGGGGTACCTAGGGAGGTACCCAAGGGGATAATGAATGTAATGTGGCATAATAATGGAATAGGCCCACTATATTATTAAAAGGAAAGGACTATTTGGCATAGACCCCTAGGAATACTCATGAGAAAGTATAAATACACATGAGTATCATTGTATTGGAGGCATGTTGGATTGTATTGTCTTGTAGCAAGCATATCTTGTGGAGTGATTTCTTCCATAAGGAGTATTTGATGGTGTTACTGTACCTTAAGGGTTCTTCTCTCTATATTCTTGGTGGTGTTCATGGTGAATGTTTGTTATTTTGAATGTTCTAGGGTTTATTTATGAAGTTTATGGTTTATTCTCTCTATTATCTATCAAGGCTTACTACAATTTTTTTCTCAATGAAATGATTTAAACTGTGCTTAGAATATTTTGCAACGAAATAATCTTTTCTTCAAAAGAAATTCTGAACTTAAAAATAGCCAAAAGCCAGTGGTGGTTAAAGGCTGGAATCAAAGAAATTTTGAAAAGTTATATAGCGAAAACCTGGATCAGATAAGGTCTGATAAAAAGAGTGTCCAAATTCAGGGTCAGAATGTAGCTCTGATACCAATAAAATGAACAAAGTTCATTTGCTGAAAATAAAATGAACAACTTAGTTCATAAACTGAATATCCAAAATAAATAGGATAACATAAAACTATCCATATGGATTAAAATTATGTATTGAATATATAATATGAGAGATAGATGATTTACAATGACCTATGTGATGAGATATATACACATTTACAGGTCTCGAGGTGAAAGGTTGTGATGAAGGGTTATAACCCTTAGTTAGGTTATGCCTTTTAGTTTTATTATGATTATTATTCATATTTGTTTAAATATTTTATGTTTGTTACAACTGTGAGAATACAGATCATAAGCATACAGCACATGAAGAACATTTTTTTCACGTTTTGGATGACAAACCTGCAATAGAATGATGGAGAAGGAATGGGAAAGGATACGGGGAGAAGAGAACATATCCACAAACAAACAACACAAAATCAACTTTGCAAAGAATGGGGTTTGAGCTTAACTCTTCAATTCTCTCTGTTAACACCGGTAGAATGTTGCTGTGACAGCTTTCGATCTCCTCCAAGCTCTCACCAGCATGATTTCCTCAAGCTCTCTCAAAAGAGTCCAAACCATAGCCAAAGATGAATGAAATGATGGAACACACTGAGAAAATAGATGAAGGGGTTTAATGTTTCCCTTTCATTTTCCCTCAGATGTGGGGCCTTCCCATGGGACCCACATTCTAAAAAAACATAAAAAAATGATGTTTCCCTTTCACTTTCCCTCAGATGTGGGGCCTTCCCATGGGACCCACATTCTAAAAAAAACATAAAAACTGATTTTTTGTGCATGCATGAGAGTGTTGGCGGAGTGGTCAGGGAGCATTTAGGGAGCTGACTGGGAGCGTGGGATGGAGGGTGGAGCGCACTTTTTTACAGTTCATGGAGCACCTTTAAATGGACAGGAGCACAGTCCTGCAACAAATYGGCCTAAAATGCAAATCAAGATTCGGTATGCACCAGGAGGAAGATGAATCTGGTATCACTAAATTCCAACATAGTGTAGGTATATGTGTTTTGTTTGGACATGCATCTAGCACTCCCTAATTGGATACACCTACATATTGAGTTGTCTTTTTGTCCCATTCACYATATTTTAGTCATTCGAGGACATTGACATAATTTCATTCATCTCCCTTACTCTGCTGCTGGGGAAAGTGCTGTAGCAATTTGTATATATTGATGAATCAATTGTATTGCTATTTTACTCTCATTTCCACAGGTGTATTTAGTGTATGTGTTTTATGTTGGATGTTGTAGCCTGTTTTGGATGTCATAGTGTGGTGTATGCATTGTGCTCCTTGAACCCTTATTCTGTCCAAGATTAAAAACCGTAGAAAAAGGTTTATGTTATATGCCCATAAGATTCAGACTATTTATTTATTGTTGTCCACTTCTATTTAGGTGGTGCCATGCATTCGTCTGTTGAAAAGTTTTGATCCAAGGTCTTTTCAAGCAAAGGCTTCCAACAGTGGGAGTGATGATTTTGAACTGGAAACTGTAAAGGGAACAAAACGGGGACAAGCCACTGAACAGCTTGCTGAAATTCCGATAGATCATCAAATTTATGATATGATTGACAGTGAACGGTCCAAAGGATTGACTGTTACAGAGGTGTATTTTCAGTTTATAAAGTGTTTGTATGTGTTTCTTTTTAGTTATACACGTGTTTTATTTTGAAAATGGTTTCTCCTAATAAATTAGTTGCACTTATTGTTGCTCTGATCAAGATATGGCAAAAAATAGAAGGTTCTGAGATTTGATTTCTCAGAATATAAATGCTAACTACTTTGACGGGTTGATGTGCAGATATGGAAACGGCTTGGACTTAACAATAAAAGGAATTATTATAGACTCACTAATATGGTCTCAAGGTTTGGTTTGCACTTACAGGCAGAAAGTCACAAGAGATCAATGCTTTATCGTGTCTGGACACCAAGCAATCTGAATTCTTATGGTAACAACGGTCCAGGCAACAATCAACAACATGCACAGACAGAAGTGGGTACATCTCAACTTGGTTTGCATGGTGGCAAGGATATTGTATTAATAGGTGATTCAGACAATGCCAGTTCAGAAACCTTTCTCACCTCTATGAAGAGAAGTCAAAATAAACGAGTAGCTCCTCAGCGTGGCAGGTTGAAAATTAAAATAAAACAGATGAGATCAGAATTAGACAAAGAAGATTGTAACCTCGCTGGGAACAGTCGAGCTTTGGTTTTGGCTGATACCACTATAAAACAGTTAGATCCTAATTACCATATAGATGGTGGAGCAGAGAATGTTTTTCCAAAAGATAAAAGGATACATCAGATGAAATTTAATGAAAAGGTTCATATGCCTCATCCCATTAATTCTACACCTCCATTACTTCGAGCTGGTCAAAGGTATCCTTGTCTTACAATAACAGCTGCCAGTGCTCAAAGGGAGCAGCGGATATTGGAGAGATTGCAGGTAGGAGCAGAAACTACTCTCTGCTTGTCCATGTTTCTGGCTATTCCCTTGTACCATCTCATATTCCGGCAAAGAAACATATTCCCAATTAATGTTGGATATCTATTAAAATGGTGACTGTTTATTTATAATTGAATGATATGACTTGGCTCATAGATGAACTAGTATTCTGCATGTGATACTCGATGAGCATGTCCGATCTAACCATGAAAAAGCCCATCTTAGTTTTCTTGCTCAACAATTGTGCTTAATGATTTTTTAGTGCGTCTAAAGAGAGTTAGATATATTAAATCTATGTTTAAATGTGTTAGAAATCTGGTTACTTCAAAGTTATGGTCCTTGTGTTGAGGTCCTAGATTGCTGTTGTGCATGGGGGCATATTTACTGTTAGGTGGCTCCTCGTCATGCTGTAAATCATCTAGATCTGAGGGGAAATCTTCCATGGATCAGCAGGCAGTCTTTACATACCTGTTCTCCATTATCAAAAACTCGATGCTAGACACACTAAATGGATTGTGTTTCAGCAGCTCATATGGTAAATCCACTTTGCCATAAAGAGTTAGCTCATGTTGGTCCCTCTCTTCATAAGTTGATAGTTTCTTCCTTGAAAGAGATTGTAGTCCCTAAATTTTATAGGTGAAGGTTGTTTACTACCCCAATCATATGTGATATTGCCAATTGCATGGATTGTTTTAGGAAAATATTCATCTTACGTGACAATAGAGAAGAACATTTAAGATGTTATCAATTGGCTTCTGTTGAGTATGCTGAAGATCTATTATTCTGTCATAATTTGAACTTGTAAAGATGAAATTTTATCTTTCCTAGTCCGAAATGCTGGTATTGTTTAATATGTATTATCGATTGAATTTCTTTTTCATCCTTCAAGTCTCACAATTCCTCTGGTATTAGGAATTTCTCTTCTTTGGTCTCTATTATCCCTGATATGGTTCAAGGAGTGTTTGATTCCTGCTTCTGTCCTTGAAATTTGCAATTTTATTATTGACCTTTAATACAACCACATGGGTAAGATGAGAATCTTTGTTAGTGTGTCTTTTTGAATGTTTGCTTATCAGTTTCTTCTGTGGGCATGTGCAACTTATTTGAAGATTCAATCTCTTTTTCTGCTTTCATTATATAAGATAATTTAACTCATGTTCCCCCATCATGCTTGGGCTGCAGGTGGAGAAGTTTATCTTAAGGGTTGAACTATACAGGTGGCTTGAAGATCTTGAAAAAGGAAAAACCACAACCATGGACAGAAAAACATTGACTCGTGCTTTACAAAGACTTCAAAACGAGGGTCATTGTAAGTTAATTATAGTAAGTGTGCCTGTTGTAACTAATTGTGGGCGCAATCGCATAACTGAAGTGGTCTTGCACCCATCTGTTGAAGAAGGGCCAGAGCTTTTTGGGCAAATTCATGAAAAGTTAAGGAATTTTGATATGCAAAGTCGTGGACAGGGCTTAGCTAGGTCAAAAAATGATGAATCTGTGCCCATTCTAACCGGTATAAAGAGAACATCCAATGCAGAACCTTCGGATTGTCAAACAGTTAGAGCAGAATCAATGCGTGCAAATGGTTTTATCCCGGCAAAGATGGTTCGTGTGAAACTGCTGCATCAATTCTTGTGGGGTTATGTGAGCAGCTTACTAGATTGGAATGCTGCGCTGTCCTCAGGAAAACATGGTTACGACATAAAGAATCCTAACAGCACATGTAAATTGTTTTCCTTGGACACTGCCATTAAAGCGATGCCGTTGGAATTGTTTCTGCAAGTCATTGGTTCTGTGAAGAAAATTGGAGATTTGGCTGAAAGTTGTAAACATCGAGTTTGCCTATGTGACCTCCCGGATGAGGAATTTAACAGTCTTATGGATATGCATGCAACTGGTCGTCTCTCTTGGCTTGTTGATGTAATAAGGCGCTTAAAGGTAAATTGCGATTTTTTTTTTCACCAAGCAAATAAAGTATCACATTTACATATATGTCAGTAGTTCGTGGTTTGGCAGTGTTTCCCAAATTGGAAACTCCATAACATTATTTGGCATAGTCATAGTACAATCAGTTGCCGCTTGTTCAAAGCATCCCCTGTTCTCATCTTTCCACTTAACTTGAGTTGATCGAATAAGCTACTACAGCAATTTTCACAGGGAGTAGAATGACTAGCTTTTATATTTTGTTTTAAATAAAGTGAGGATATGAATTATCTTTGGTTCATGCCTATTTTGACAAAATCAATCTTCCTGTTTTAATTTGAGGGATTAAATAATGTTAACATTATTGTAAAGAAGAGCATGAACAATGCATTGGTTATAAGACATTAAGCAGAAATTGATTTGAATTTATATTAATGTTCCTACATAAGCATTAATGGTTAATTAGCCTGGTAAGCTAGCTCAATTGGTTCAGTACTTTGAGCTTCATGTAGGAGGTATCGGGTTCGATCCCCTGGGCTATCTGCCTTTGTTGCATGCCTCATTTGATGTCCCTACTGAGTCAGGTGCCATAATCAGTGCTGATTGATTTACACTGGGTAACATCCACAAAATATGGGGAAGTGCTCAGTGGTTTCCTCACAGGGTTTTCCTTGGAAAAAATTAAGCATAAAGAGTTAATGTATTGAAAATAATTAAAGTAAAACCATTGAGCATAGGAACAACGAACAAGTCTCTAGGGTGGACTCTTGAGTTGCTGAGTTTACCCAATCCACCGCGTTGGAAATGTTGGTTTGACTTAGACCTGGCAGGTCTGACCCAAAACCCCTAAACCCAAGTTTTAGTAGGAACCACCAAGTTTTAGCCAAACCTGCTAAGCATTAGTAGGAATGTTAGAATTTAAGGGCAAAATGTAGACTATCTAGAACAGAAATAATTTTATTTAATTTCTAAATATACACTACTGTAATTTTGGATCAGCAACACATACAAAAACTTCTGATGTGAAAATTTAATAACAGAAATCATAATATAGATCTGAGTATTACCTTAGCCAAGCAAAGAACAGATTTACCTGATATGCTGTTGTTATCCTCTTTGATATATGCTCAGAAAAGCTTTAAGGGATCCTGGATCAAACCCTCAGGGTAGATCTCATCATGATCCTTAGGACAAGTTGCCAGGAAGAACTTTTAGGGTAAAATATCAGAAAACTAACCAGCATGCCAATCATCAAGTAATAGGGCTAAAACAGGACACCACTGTCCAACCTAGTGGCTGAAAGAGAGGCCACTAACAGCCTTAATAAATTCTGTCCAGAAAATACAAAACGGCTACAGAAATAGACAGAAGTACTAGCAGTTCTAGGGCTTCCCTATCAAACTCTGTTCAGGGTACTAAGAGCTGCAAGGTAAGGCAGCATACACAGGTGGCACCAGCAGAGAGAAGAGGACAGCGGCAGCATACACAGGTGGCACCAGAAAGGAGATGAGAAACTTCAAACAACAACCAAGGGGAGACCTGCGGCAGGATGGAAAAGACCCTTAAGGGTCAGCGGCAGCAGAAGGCTGGAGAGGTAAGCCCACGGTGGCTGTAATAGACTTAATCACACCAAGAAAAGCTGTCCTAGAGGGGGCCACAGCCACTTAGCAATCTGAACAAATAGGAGCCGCAGAAAACCTCAGACCAAACTCGGCTAGGAGAGTGTGTGTAATGAGTGAGGATAGGTCTCTTATTTATAGTTTTGGTAGGTAGGTTAGGGCTAGCATATTAGTCCTAACTTTAGTGTTAGGTTTAAACCCTAATAATTAAATAATTAAACAATTAAACAATTAAACAAATAATATTTTCTAACATAAAATATTAATTGTTAAATCATAGAAGTCAACAAGGAAATAACAAGTCAAGGAGAGGGGTTTCAAAAACATGGTGGCTAGCTTTCTTTAGGAAGAAGCAAAGAATTGAACCAACACCCAAACAACAAATAAGGGGGGGCGTAACTCAAGCCAGGGGTTTCAAAAGGGGTTTCAAAACATTTAGACAAAGTCAAAGGGAAAGTTCTTCTTTAATGGCAGAATACCCACATGAGTCTCATGATATAACTTATAAGATTTTATCATCCCAACATACAAGGAAGGTTAATGATGTGATCATGCCTTTCTTCTTAACTGCTCCTAGGTCTCATGGACAATCCCAGGAGAGAAGAGGGTTACACATTATCTCGGCTTGGTACTTAACCAAGAAATTACTTGGTCCCAAACCAGGATACCCCAGAACACATCTGGGGGCCCTAGATCACAACTAGGGTCTTATCCACCAAGGTACACAACCAAGGATCAATCCAAGCACCAAGCAATGATTCCCTGGAACACATCCAAGGGCCCTAGAACACATCTAGGGACTTATACCATCAAATTGCTTGGTCCTTGACCAAGAACCCCAACAATACACTAGGGTCTTTTGCCATGGCTCTAACTGCTTGGTCACAKACCAAGAACCCCAGGAGTGTATTGGGGGCCCTAGATCTCAACTAGGGCCTTTTCCATCTTGTCAAAGAATGGCTCTTGCAGCTGCATTAATTTTAACAAGGAACCACCGAGTTTTAGCCAATCCCGCTAAGCATTAGTAGGAAYYGTTGAGTCATGATTTTAGATTTGGCTCTTTGAGTCTTGAGTCTTGACATTGGACAATATACTGTTTGAGAACCTTTATTCGTTTTGGTTCAAGAATCATAGTTTCATGTTATGGTCCATGGCGGTTTTGAATCTTGATGGATGAATGATGATATGATGATTGATTGTGATTGTATGATATACCATGGTTATGTTTGGATATGCTATTTTTGCATTCTTTTCAACATTCTTTTCAGTGTTATCTATCATGTGTAGCTATAATCTAAAAATGATTCTTGAGTTGAGTTTGGTTCTTTGGCCAAAACAAGTCTTGTGCCGAGTCAAATCTAGTAATTTTGCAAAAGCCAAGGGCGTTCAGCAAATGACTTTGCTATTAGATGTGATAGAAGATAGTGATAACAAAAGTAGTGGGAAAATGAGAGACTGGGCTAACCCTACTTTGTTTTAGCAAAGATTAATAATAAATAGGCTATTGGTCTATAGTTTTAAGATCCAAGTCTAAGAAGAAGATTGAGAAGAAGATCTTGTTTTTAATTTCTATTTCTCCCAAGGTTGTGAAGGACATGTTTTAGCCATGAACACGTTTTAAAATGAATGCGAATTTTGATTTTATTCCTTTTAAAGTACAATTACAATGAATGCACTTATTAAAATACTTTAAAAGTTGATTCAAGGGAACAAGCTTCAATAACTGGTAAAGTTACCTCTCCCTTTGTTCCATATGTGATGGGATTAAAAGACATATGATCTTGCCATGCACCAAATCTTGATAACTGCATGAATGCACCCTCTGCAACGTGTACATTGTTTTAGTCACCAAATCAATTGTAAGATGTAGTAAATTGGTCAGGATCTCCATGTCAAATGTATTACAACGAAGTAATTATGCATATATTTCCATTAATAAATACTTGTATAATCTAGTGTTTAACCTTGTTAACTATGGTTTGCCTTCCACAAAAATCCAATTTACTTTGGAAGACAATCGTCTAGTAGCAGTAGGGTTTGTATGGTGCCACAGAACAATCAATATTTATTGGAAGTTGCCAACATTGAAGTGTAGATGAGGCCAAGTCACCAAAATTCATACATTATACAATATACTTGTAAAATTTATTGGGGAAGTTATAAGCTTTCAAAGTGGACAAAGTTTGCCATTTGTCATTGTAACGAACATAAACATATAAAATATATAAATATAAATAAATAATCATTAAATAATAATAATTAATACATCATAATGAAAAGACATGTCTTATCCAAGAAGACATGTCTACGACATGTCTACTAATGAAAGGGCACTCCTGCGTAAATATATATGGCCCTCGTTTTCATTGTAATCAATCATCTCATTCTTATACATTTTACTCAATATAATATTATTTCATCCTAAATAGATTATCTTATTCTATCCTACTTAAATTGCATATTCTTATAATTGTCAAACAAGTTTGTTTGTCACAGTGGTATCAACCTCGTTTCTGATCTTGGCCTTTGGCCATACAGGCTTCCAGCCACACAAAATATTCTTCAGAGTTTCTCTGATCTGGTCATTGACCGCAATCAGGCCCTTGGCCATTTAAAGTTTATAATTACTCCGTTGCCAGAAATTGGAAGAAAGATGAGAATCATAAAAAATAAAAAAAAGAGGGCGGTTCGGTACCAAACTAGCCGGTTTCGTCATAAACCGRCCGGTTCGGTTCGTTTTTTCTGAAGGACGCCCGCGGACTTGAAAACTTATTTTTTTTTTGGTTTTGGAAACCCCTTACCCCCTCTAAACCCTAACATTATGCTATAAATACACAACAGCCCCCTCTAAGAGCCTCACACCTCTCTCATTCATCATTTGGGAGCATTTGGGAGCTTTTGGGTTTTGGAGTAGCATTGAGACTTGAGGAGCTTATTGGGCAAGTGTTTTGGGCAGATTGTGGTGGATTTGTCATCCCAACTTGGAGGCTATAGTTCATCTTCAAGTTTGGAGGAGTTTGGAGGAGACTTTAGAGGTATGTTGAACAATTTCCACTCATTTTTTTTCCATCTTGAAAGTTGAATCTTGA
>JASDQU010436520.1:16600-29387 GCA_032191745.1 Picea mariana
GGGGGAGGGGGGGGTCCAGAATGAAACAAATCCAAGCGGGCCCCATCGCAATGTGACATCACCTCATTGCGTCCAAACTCCCCCTCTCCAAACATTTACCACCTATCAGTGTTACAATTCACCACCACCCTCTAAAAGTTCCACATCATGACCTCATCAGCATGTCCCGTCCATATAACCATTACAAGTCATATCTTTCTCGTTTGCCTTCCAATCACCAGTGCACACGTCGACCAGAGGTACACTTCAGACATCCTTCATCTTGCACTCTCACGCTCTACACGACCTGTTGGCGCTTTATGACTAGCCACATACTCGTTTTTCATCTAACTTGTCCTTGTTCAACCAAACAGATACCCATCCACTCAAATTCAACCCCGTTTCGGTCATTTCCCATTCCATTCACATTCCCTGCGTATCAAGAGATTCATTTTCCTCCGCCTCTGTAATGCATCATCTAACCACAGTCACTACCACTAACATTTTGTTTGAATTGTAGGTACTCTTCACATCAATGGTGCCAAAATCCAAGAAAGAAGAAGCCATGTAAAATCCTTTCCTCCCACCTCCTTTCGACCTCGACAACATCCCATTAGCCAACAAAGATCATCTGATATCGGACACAAGGTGCGAAGTTGACTTTATGGATTTGCAGTTGTGGCTCAAAGACACTTTCTTAGATCAGAGCGATGAAATCGGGCTCTGGGAGTCCAATCTTCTTTTATATATTTTCCCCCAAGTCCATCATTGCCCTGAATTTTCCCTCAAATGCCAGGCTCATTACCTTCCCGACCAGAGAGCCATAGTCTCATCATCAGGAGAAATTTTGTTCTTCATCACACCAGAGGCCATTGATCAGATGATGCAGATACCCAGAAATGAATCTACCTCCCCTTTCAATCTCGAAATCATAACAGAGTTATAGCATAAATTATCTTTTCCTCAAAGATCCTAGATATTTGAATTTTTCCTCCCACAGGATGCTCAGTTCCCCAAATCAAATCCCCCCTATCCTTCCTCCCTGCTCTCAGAAAATGGAAACCAAGTCATTTCATCACTCTGTTGTCTTCTTGGTTATTTTTCAGACGCATGGGTGGATGAGCCTATATTGGGTTTTCTGTCCATTTTCTCTACCGAGGAAAAATCCACCACTCAGTTCGAGTACAGCACTTTCTTGGCAAAGAACATTCACGAGCAGTTTTCACAGTTCGCCATAGAGGGCATGTTCCGGTACTCATCCATCTTGGCTTACATGTTCGTCTTTTTTCAGCTGGATAGGTTCTCTTTCTCAATGTAAAAGATGGACAAGGAAGGAAAACCTCAAGCAGTCACATTATTGGCGTCGTTGCTCAGGAGAAACTCCACTGAGTTCACTTTTAAAAAATTCATTGAATTGTTTTATCATCCAGTTGTAGGCATGCTTAGTGGAAGACTCAATTCAAGAATAAATGAATAAATTCAAAGAGTTTTTCACCTTTCATATCTGGCAAAGACTAGAGATTGGTTTCTATAACAGAATCACACATAAATCATAGTGTATGGGTGCGAACTTGCTCCATACAAGTTGCCTAAGTATGTGTCTGTTCAAATATTCACACTGGAATATATTCATCAGATGATAAAATCAGATGACATCCATTTTGTGTCTCTGAAGAAAAAACAACAGATGAGGATCAAAGGACAAATAGGCCCATTTATCTGCAACAATCAAGCTGTTGGGGAAGAGGCAGACAAATTGTTGAAGGAAATGAAATTCAACACTTTTTTTATTTGGAGATATGACCCCAATGGGATCATTGTAGAGATGAGTTCCAGGAACAAAATTTCACCCTATGCCCACACCCTCAAGCAAGAAATCGAAAAATATGTGAACCAGACAGAATGGGAAGTAAATACTCTAGTAGATACAGAGCCACAAGAATCTCTTTTAGTATCTATTTCACTAACTACCCCTCCAAGGGCACCCAAGAAAAAAATACCAAGAAAGGATGATCCACCTTATATCACTGAGGTATCAACAGAAGAATTCTGGGCATACAACAAGAAACCCAAAACCACTCATGCTACTCACATGTCTGGTGATAAAGAGCCCTATTCTACCACAGTGATTGAGAGAAGACAACAGGTGGTGTCAACTTCTTCGAAGAAGAAGAAGACATAAATAGCTGTGACTACCCAAAATTCACAAGGTTCTATACCCCTAAGCATTTTTGAAAAATATGAAATTATTAAAAAGAAGAACCAGACACTGACTAATAGCACCTACTCTCAGTTTTGGAACAAAACTTCCACAGCATAGCACATAATATTGTCAACATTTGACACAGAGAAAGGAAGAATGCATCTTGCATTTCTTTAAGCACAGGTGCCTCAACCCAAAGAAATCACTGATTACAAGAAGTCAAGTATTGATTTTGACACCAAACAAGTACATCCAGCTGATCAGATGGACTTGAACAGACAGACTGAAGAAATGGTTTTCTCCACATTAGCACATGCTTCCGTTACAGCATCAAAGTTACAGGTGTCTTTAAGCAATGTTTAGACCCAATTGAAGTTGGAGAAGATATCCTCTTTTTCAAAGGATAATGGAATAAAATCCTTAGACGAGTTGGTGCTCAAGATTGGGTATAATCCCTCGAATGTTAAAGAAGTAGAGGAAATGTTGAAGAAAAAGAATGATGACATTGCATCTTTGAGAAAACAATTGAAATTGCCACCAACAGAGGATTCACAAGATAAAGAGGTAGCTGAGGCAGAAAACGAGAAAGAAGAATTGTTGAAGCTTATCATGCAGCAGAACACACAACTCAGAGAAATGGAGATAGAGTTGGAAAAATTATTGAAAGAAAAGGAACAAATGACACCAATGGAAGTCATTCCATTGAGTGTAGTTCCCATTGCAGAAGTAAGTACAACAACAATTCCAACAACCACAACAACATAAATTCCATCAACATCCCCATTGACAGCACTAGAAAAAACTATGGAGTTATCAAAATCCATGGAGGAAATGACTCTGCAAGGATCAAAGATCAATAGGTTGAAAATGGAGATTGAAAATCGACAGGAAATCAAGTCTTCTTTCCAAACAAGATACAATGTTGAGAGACAGGTGTTAGAGAAACTCAAGCATGAAATACAATAGCTCCAAAAACAAACAGTGGGAAGCAAGACATTAGCAGAAGCTAAGAAAACATATGGACAAATATTGCAAAATCCATAAGTGAAATTTGGCCCATGGTGCAAATCATGTTCGAGCAACATGATCTGGTGTTAAAGAGTGGGCAAGCCATTGATAGGATAAGAACAGAGTTGGGTGAGATTCCCTCAATGGACAATGAGATCATCAAGTTTCTGAACTCCAAAACCAAAGAAGAGCTAGAAGAATTGAAAGTTGAAGACAGAACAAAGACTATCCTCAAGGTAAAAAGAGTATTGACTAAAAGGGGATTAATGTTATAGTTGGAGGAAAAGGCTTAGAACATGGACATTGGAGTTCAAAGATTTTTTAGCAAGATTGAAGCCTTATAGAAAAAAGGTCTTCCTTATCTACGTGTCCTAAATGATAAACTAATGACTCTGTCCGATTACAAGCAAAGGATCGTCACCATGGCCAAAGACAATTCCAAGTTTTCAGGGATACAGGGTAGCATCATGGGCAAAGTATTCTTGGAGACTCTACATCATGACATCATCATTCAACACGAGATCAAGTATGTCTTCATCATCAAGCCAACGTTTTCTAAATACACCAAGATGGACAAATTTTACCGCCAGTTATTGAAAATTACCATCCCAAGCACACAGAGATGGGATGAGCTCTTTGATTTGATTGAGTAAAGGCAGAGCCTCATACAACTCATCATCCATCTCAACATCCATCTCAACATCCAGCTCAGTGTCCAGCATAGCTGAAGTCATCCGAATGAATCAACAACGGTCTTCCCCAAAATCAGCATGAGAGATTCAACACATCATCACCAGTTACTACATTATCGCATCTTGTTAGATTAGTTAGTTAGACTCAGACTCTTTCATGTCCTGATCATTAGTGAAAGGGTCGTTGTAACTTTTATTATAAATATTTCTCACTTAGAAGTAGGAAGGGTTGTTGATCTTTACGCCCGAACAAGCTCTAGTTGCTGTAATTTTTATCAAGAAGTTGTTCTAGTAATACAAAGAGAAGTTTCATAGGATTCCTGTGTGTCAATTGTTGGTGAAGTTCCCTCTGTCTGTGTACAAGTTTTTTCTTTCTCAGTTATCATATTGTCTCTCTGAAATCTAATCTTTAAAAGAAGTTAAAGTTGCAAAATTTACCATTGTGTACTCTGTTCTTAATCTTTTATAGATTTAAATGTTTTTCCTCTGATGTTATAACAAAGAAATTCTTAAATGCTTTTTGTTTTAACTGATATCTCACTTTTTCAGCAATACACCATTTTTATTTCTAAAGAATCCAACATTAGCACTATCTCGCCCTGTGAAACGAATCTTGTAATGTTGTCTTTAACTTCTATCTTTTAAAAATAGACCCCATAGCCCAATGGAAGCGTAATTGATATTCAACCACTTCATTAAAAAACATTACAAACAACTGAGTTATATTCTTTCTAACTAGCCTAAAATCTTTGAAAACTCAGACAAATCTAGAACTCACAAATAGATCGCTCTCTGAAACTGGTAGGGCTAGCTTCCAGTTTCGAAGTGGTTGGTTAAGGTTACCTCTGATAAGTTTCTTCTTACCTCATAACAACCTCTGGGAATTTACAGAGTGATAACACCAGGGATGGGTAATACTTTCAGAGCTTCTATTGGAAGGGTTTCACCTCAGGTTTTAATGGTATAGTGTGTTGAATGATACGAGTGTCATAAGTTTTCAGATCTCGGTAGGACCATGGGAATACATATTGATATTGTCTGAACAGATTGAGATAAGCCTTTCTTTCCTCTTTAGATATAGTCTTGCTGAGATTCACATTCTTTGGGTTTTCCACGGTTTCGAGATTTAGAGTTTCATGTAGGGGACAGGAGCTACTGGTCTTTGCATTTTTAGGCCTCCTAAACCATTCTTTCAGGTCAAAAAGATTTTCCAAATTAGCTATCACTTTCGGGATGGTGTGATATTTCGATCTGTCAATAGGTTGACCTTTCTGAGTATCGGTTTCTGTCGATTTCCCCTGGAATACTTCATCGTCAATGGCCAAATATTTGAAGTTGTCTTGGTTAGTCAGGAAGTTTATGATCTGTTCATATCCTTCAAAGACTTTCCGATTAGAAATATTTTTAGGCACCGATGGTTTATAGAGTATTTCCACAGTGAATCAGGAGGATTCATAATCTTCTAGAGGTGACAACCTTGAAGTAGTTGTGGACAGGGAATCAACAAGGATATTGTTTTTTCTAGGGATTGTGGTGATATTGAAAGATTCAAAATGTTCTATTAACCTATGTACTTCCTGCTAATAATTTATTAGGTACAGGGAATTGCAATGTATAATATTCCTTACTTGTCTAACGATAATCTCCAAGTCTCCAAAAACTTTCAATTCTTTGACGTTTAAGTCTATGGATTTCTTTAACCCTTGTACTAGAGCTTCATACTTGGTGGTGTTATTGGTGCATTCAAATTCTAGTATACATGACAGGAAATGATGTTTACCTTTTGGATCAATGAGGATGCACCCTGCAACTGATACTTCGTGCAATTTATATCCATCAAAGTATATGGTCCAAATTTGTGAACGACAATTTCCCTTTTCCTCTTTCTTATTACTTTCTTGCTCCCCTATCTTGAGTCTGAGATACCCTTTCGAACAAGTCTTCTTAGGACAAAATTTGACACTTTTTTCAGTGAAACGATCTTAGACCAAGCCGTTTTGTAGCCTAGGACCCCTGAGATACTTTCTCCTAGAGCTGAAGTTGAGCAATGTTTTCACTCCAAGACTGATAAGCTCAAAGACCTAGTCTCAAATCTTGGTCAGGCCTTAGACAAGCTCCATCTTCAATAGTCTGTCGAACTTCTTGTTTTAACCATCGCTGCAGTTTCTACTAAAATTACACCAGGTCACTCCATTCCTCCAAGCCCTCTATCCTCTATATCTTTAGGCATTTCCTCTCCTGTCACACAGGTTATTGTTCAACCTCCTCCACCAATCACGGCGACAAGATATGCTCCATTGGTATTGGTTGCTCCTTTACATGACATGCCCCAAGATTATCAAACTAGACTTCCACAGTTCAATAGTACCGACCCCTTGAATGCAGAACAACATGTTGACAAAATGAACGATTACTTTGACCTGCAAGAAGTAGACGAAGCTGATGTGTAGATGAGATTATTCGCACAAAGCCTAACTGGAGATGTGAAAAAGTGGTTCAAAACTTTGTGTGCTGCTACCATTACTGACATTATTGTTTTCCATCAGTTTCCTAGACCGGTGGGAGGTAAAGAAAAATCCTCTCCAAATTCTGTCGGAGTATGAGAACATCAAAAGGAACCAAGGAGAGGCAGTGCAGAATTACTGCACTCATTTCAACAATCTATACAATGCTATCCTGACTGAAATTAAACCACCACAAGGTTTGGCATTAATAAAGTTCCCTGATGGTTTTGATGCTGACATGTTGTATCAATTAAGGGAAAGAAATGCAACAACTCTGGAAGACATGCAAAAAAGTGTCATCAGTGTAGAAGCAAATCTTTTGGCTAGAAGGGCCAGGCAGAGAACAGAAAAGAGGGTCACCATCAAGGAAGAACCTTCTACTTTCTCATCTGATGCCGAATTAGATTCTCTAGCCAGAGCTATGGAGAAAATGATGGAGAGACTCATGATAACTGACAGGAACCCACCTAGGGAGAACCAAGTTGTCTCTCAAATTAGAAACACTAACTTTAGGAGAAATCCACCCCAGATTAGACAAAGAGATCCTAGGGATCAACAGGAACAATGGGGACCTGATCAGCAGATTAGACCACCTCTCCAGGAAAACTATGCTGATGATGGGGAGGAAGTTATTGATGAGTTTTATGATGCTCATATAAATCTAATGGGTGATCATGAGTCTATATTCCTCACCCAAGAAGAACATGAAATATTTATCCTTTCACAAATAGAGGTGAATGAGGAAGCTGAGAAAATAGAACAACAAGCCTTTGAGAATTCTATAATAGAGGTTCATAAGCAATACAACCTGAGGAGTAAGAAGGCTAATAAGAATTTTGTGAAGAAAACCTCAAAAAACCTTCCCAAGAAAACCTCATAAAACCTTCCCAAGAAAACCCCTGAGCAGAACAACGCTGAACCTCTTGTGGAAAAAACTCTTGAAATTCTTAAGAAAACAAGTTGAACAGAAGTTTCATCAACCATTCAAATAGGTGCACCTGTCCATAGAGTTTCTATCGATAAATTAGAAGTACAAATTTTAAACAAAACCATCGTTCCTTTTAGCCTCGAAGGGGAACTAGCAAAATTGAAGATTCTTATTCCCTTATCCGAGCTGATGAACAAGAATGCTTATAGGTCTCAGGTGATGAAATATTTAAGCATCGAACTTGATATAGGTACCAAAGCCTTGGATGTTGGATCTGTACACCACTCTGACACAATAAACCTTGTCGATGATTGAATTGAGCTCCTGTTTGACCCTGAAGTTGATGGTCAAATTGATAATGGCACCGTGGCTCCTTTTTACATCAGCCTAAATATTCACGATCTGATATTACACAACACTATGCTGGATTTGGGCGCCTCTCACAACCTAATTCCCAAAGCCATGATGGAAAATTTGGGACTCGAGGTCACCAGACCCTACAAAGATTTGCATTCTTTCAACTCCAGCAAGGTCAAATGTATAGGCTTGATTAAAGACTTATGCATCACCTTGGCTCAAATTCCAGTGAAAATTTTGGTGATGGAAATCACCGTGGTAGATATTCCCCCCAAGTATGGTATGCTTCTCTCAAGGTCTTGGGGAGCTAAATTGAGAGGAACCCTGCAGCTAGATATGTACTATGCCACCATTCCCATTTTCGGCCAACAAAGAAGACTTTACAGGGAAACACTGATGAAGTATATGGTCAGTAGTAAGGAAAAGCCACACAATTACCCATTATATTCCGCACACTCTAACCTATATTCTTTCATTTTATATAACAATGGTGATCTTGAAGAACAAATCACACAACTGGAAGATGATGCACCTAACCCAAAGGATGATAAAGCTACTATCGAAGTAAGGAACCCCATGGTTCAAGAAAATGAGGAACTTCCAGCAGACTTCTGGAGCATGGACTTCAATGGTGATGTGAGTAAAGAAGGAGTTGGAGCTAGAATGTGGATGCATAACCACAAATCAAAGTACTCCAAGAATCATTCCTATAAACTGAATTTTCAATGTACTAACAAAATAGCCGAGTAAGAAGCTTTAATGCTCGGCCTGAAATTATTGAAGAAAGTTGGTGCTAAGCAAATAATGGTAAGGGGTGATTTTGAATTAGTTATCAAGCAAATCAAAGGTGATTATGCAACAAAACATCCCAAACTTAGAGCCTATAGAAACGCTATTTTGGATTCTCTCCAATGCTTTACTGAGTTTGATTTGCAGGTGATGTCTAGAGGACAAAATATACTCGCAGACAGACTGGCCACGTCAACAGCTACTTGTAAAATCCCTTTTCGTCCCACTTGCAAGTACACAGTGGAGGTGAAGTGTAGACCCACCGTTCTTGATAACATCAGATATTGGCAGGTATTTGGAAATGACAATCAAATTGAAGATTTCCTGCAATGTAAAAATGATTTCGAATGTACGATCATAGATTTAGAACATGATGAAGAAGTTGTAAATAAATCTGTTTTTGAGAATGGTAGTGTAAATACAATAGATGTTGAAGAAATAAATGAAAAGGATTCAGATTCCAATATCCTGCAGTTGAAAAATAATGTGTTACCTAGAGGTTTAGTTCCATTGGAAGACTTGTTTGATTTTAACGATGTAGCCAAAAAACCGAAAATTGAAGCTAGCGGTAAAGAGGTTGAAGACTATAACATAGGCACAGAAGAAAACCCCAAAATGATAAAACTATCTAAATCACTGCCACCAGAGAAAAAAAGAAAATACATTGAACTTTTTAAGGAATATATAGATGTTTTTGCTTGGGGCTATGAGGACTTAAAATCCTATTACACAAGCATCATACAACATCGGATTCCCATAAAAGAAGAACAAAAACCTTCCAGTCAGAAAGTTAGGATAATTAATCCCTGGTTGCTTCCCCTGATAGAGAAAGAAATCAAGAAGATGTATGATGCCAAGATTATAGTCCCCTTGAGGTTTTCCAAATGGGTTTCTCATCTAGTTCCAACCAGGAAGAAAACTGGCGAGATCAGGCTCTGTATAGATTTCATAAATCTGAACAAAGTCTCCCTCAAAGATAATTGCCCTTTACCCAAAATGGACCATATTTTACAAAGGGTGGTCGGATCTAGTAGGATCTCTTTACTGGACAGTTTCTTTGGTTACAACCAAGTCCTGGTCCACCCAAAAGATCAAGAGAAGACATCTTTTACCACACCCTGGGGTACCTTCATGTATGTGAATATGCCTTTCGGTCTGATGAACGCTGCAGCTATTTTCCAAAGAGCAATGGATATTTCCTTTGTGTATGAGACTGGGAAATTTATAGTCATTTATCTGGATGATGTAACTGTTTACTCCAAATCCAGTGAAGAAAATTTTCTCCACCTCAAACGTGTGTTTGAGAAGTGTAGGAAATTTGAGATTTCATTAAATCCTAAGAAAATCCTTTTCGGGTTAGAGGAAGGTAAACTGTTGGGACACATAATCTCAAAAGACGAAATTAAAATAGATCCCAGTAGGATAAAAGCTATCCAAAAGATGGAACACCCTAGGAACATCAAAGAACTGCAATATTTCATTGGCAAAATAAATTTCCTTAGAAGATTCATACCAAACTTGGCCGAGATTCTCAGGAATATTACCAATATGTTGAAAAAGGACACAAAAATCAAATGGAACACCGAGTCCAAACAGTCATTTGAGCAAGTGAAACATTCTCTCACCCAAGCTCCAATTTTGATTAGCCCAGACTATACCAAAGACTTCTATCTTTTCTCTTTCGCATCTGAGCACACTATAGCAGCAGTATTGTTGCAGAAAAATAGTGAAGGGTATGAGAAACCCATATCCTTTTTCAGAAAAGCTTTAAGAGACGCAGCGTTGAATTATAACATTATGGAGAAACAAGCCTTCTCCTTGGTAAAGGCTATAAAATATTTTAGGGTCTATATTCTCCATTCTCACACAATTGCATACGTCCCAAACACAGTGGTTAAAGATATTCTGATCTAGGATAATCCAGATGGTAGAATAGGAAAATGGATTGCGGTCATTCTGGAATACGACATTGAGATAAAACCTACTAAACTGATCAAAGGATAGGGTTTGGCCAAACTGATGGCTGAGTCTAATTTCCATGCTTTAGATATTAACTTTTTGGCTGCAGTAGACAGACCAGAAGAGTAGATGACTCCAAACATAAAAGAGGCATTCTTAAATTCCCCTTGGTATGCAGACTTCATTTTCATACTCCACAATTTACAGGCTCCTCCAGGTTTGACTAAGACCAAAGCTAGATTTATTAAATTGAAAGCATTGAAATTCTGTATTCTGGAAAGCAATCTCTATTGGAAAGATCCTGGTGGTATCTTGCTTAATTGCTTGTTAAAAGATGAAGCTGACAAAGTTCTTCAAGATTGCCATGCAGGAGACTGTGGTGGGCACCTGAGCTGGAAGACCATAGCTAACAAGATTTTGAGAGCTGGCTTTTACTGGCCTACTCTATTTGTTGAAGTTCACCATAAGGTTACTTCTTGCCACCAGTGTCAGATTTTTGAAGGGAAAAGGAAGCTTCTTCCACTCCCAATGAAACCCATCTCTGTTGAATCTCCTTTCCAACAATGGGGGCTAGACTTCATTGGTGAAATACATCCTCCCTCTTCGGGCCAACATAAATGGATCCTCATGGCCACAGACTAATTCACCAAGTGGATCAAGTCTATACCATGCAGGCAAGCTATTGATTCTGTCATCATCAAGTTTTTAGAAACTAACATTTTGTCTCATTTTGGATACCCCAGAAAAATTATAACTGATAATGCAGCGGTTTTCAGATCCAAAAGGCTCATAGATTTTTGTAATCAATATCATATTACTTTGGGACACTCGATGGCTTATTATCCACAGGGAAATGGGCTAGCTAAGTATTCTAACAAAATTCTGGTGAACATCCTCATAAAGACACTGCAAGAAAACAAGAAATCATGGCATAATAAGTTGGTTTTCGCACTCTAGGCTAACATGATTAGCACCAAAAGATCGATTGGTATGTCTCCATACCAATTGTTGTATTTCATTGAGGCATTTTTTCCCCTTTCATTAGGAGTTCTGGTCATGAAACTATTGTAGGAAACACAAGAAGAACCAAATGATGTCCAACGAAGAATAAATCAAATGATCCACCTAATGCAATCTAGAGAAGAAATTTACAACATAACTCAAGTGATCCAGGAAAATATTAAAAAGATTTATGACAAGAGAACCAAAGAGGATAACTTTGAATTGGGTGATCTAGTTTTGAGGTGGGACTCCAGAAATGAAGATAAAGGTAAACATGGAAAGTTCGATAGCTTGTGGAAGGGTGCTTACACCATTCATGCCTTCAGAGGAAATAATTCTTTTCTACCTACTAATCATGATGGATCAGACCTACAAGGGGGACCCATAAATGGCAGGATGTTGAAGCATTACTTGCCACCTTAGTAGAGAGATCACCAATCCATTCCATTCCATTGTATATATCATTTCTTTTACAAGTCTTTTAGGTGTAGATGTTGTTGTTCATGTGTTTGAAGTCCGCAGAGAAGGCCCTAAGACATTGAATAATACCATCAAAGTTTCGAAATAAAGCAAGTCAAGCAATAAAAGAAACTCTAGAGAAAGTTTTTCAAGAGAACAGGAAACAAGATTCTTGGCATCTTGCAAGGAGGATACCATCCCAAGGTGGAGCCGCTGTTATAACCCTATAATTTATAGGATCAACTGTTGATTGTATTTTTGTTCCCTTCAGTATTTTTGATTTGCAGAGATTACTACATCCTGAAAAAGAAAGAAAAAAGAAAAAACAAAGAAAAAAGAAAAGAAAGAAAAATGAAAAGAAAAAGAAAGAAAAGAAAATGAGAAAAGAATAAAAGAGGGCATAAAAGAATTTAAATAAATCCCCATGCAATAACAATGGCTTGATCCATACAGTCTAAGCATGGCCAAGTCCTTTTAAATTGATGTTAATAGTCTTAGTGAATAAGCTTGACTAAACTGTCTAATCTTAGTCAAGATGATAGGTTAGTTAGTGAATAAATTTGACCAAACAACCTAATATTGGTCAAATAGCCCCTAGGTAGAGTATTTTCTTAGTCCAACAGTCTAAGCTGGGATAAAGGTGCAAATGATGTAGGTTAGGACATAGTTTAAACAACTTCTTTTCAATAAATATGTATGATGATTGATGAAAAATGAAAGATTTTGGATGATGAAGTGTTTTTCTAACCCCATGGTGATAAAGAGCAGAAGAAGTAGTGTGCAAAACCCATAAAAAGTCATTAAGCCTATGTCCTACGCTATATGTTGAGTTGTGCCCTGCAAAATTAAATATCGGGCCTAGATCTATGAATGAGTGGTGAGGGCCCAGATCTACAGCTATGAAAAG
>JASDQU010436521.1:27024-43607 GCA_032191745.1 Picea mariana
TTTTTCATTTTTCTATCCTAGCTTCTACTATAATACACTATGTACATGTCCTTCTTAGTGTGCTGTAAATTTTAAGTGCTAGGAGGTTGAATGCCCCTGTACAGTTTCAGTCAACTACCATTGATCATTCCCTTGAGTCATGTTCCTTCCAAATCCTTTAGTTATATAGATCCCCCATCTATGATAGTCTTGAATTCATAGGTCCCTAACCAATGCATTCTAAATTTACCCAGATGATGAAAACAATTACTGTCATAAAGCAAGACTAGGTCTCCTTCCTTGAAACTCTTTCTCTTGATATGTCTATCATGCCAAGCTTTGTCTCTTGTTTTCTGTACTTCTTGCTGAAATCCTTCCAGAATCCTATCCTCTTCCATCTCCATTAGTTTATTTAATCTTTCCTTTACTGGGCCTCTTTTTGTCATGTTGGTGATTGCTGCAATGCACAGAATGGCTACTAGGAATTCTAGTGGCACCACTGCTTCTTGCCCATACACCAACTTGAATGGTGTCTTTCCTGTCAGGAATAGTTTGGTAGAAATATGCATTTTCCCAAAATGGTTCAACCCATAGTGGAATGCCTAGTCGGCGTAAAGGTGGCAGAGCATCCAACAATAAAAAGATAGATTTGAAAACACAAAAGAAATCAAATCCACATTCTTTGAGATCAATTCCACTATTTTTGGTATCGAACTTAACTAGTAAAGAAAAATTTCCAGGCCAACATATCAAGCAGAGGATCAACAATCAAAATTCTATTCCAACAGTTCCATATTTCCTTCCTTGAATTGACTAACTCGTAAACTTTTGGTTTGATAATAAATTTTATTTCCAAAAATATAGCAACAACTTACCAATTGTAATTTTCTATAAATTATATTATTGGAAATGTAATGGGGGATTCAATCCAGGGGGCTCGAGAGAGACTTAGGGTGGCAGTGAGACTATGTTCTCATTTGGTAAGCCTATGGGATATTATTTTAAGTGATATTTTATTATCAAATACCCTCGTGGATTCATTATCAATCAGTAACTGTTATTATGTTTTTCACGTGTTTTCTTCTTATTTGAATTAAATTCATGAGTTGCATAATTCGTGTGCAACAAAGCTTTGTTGCACTTGCTCTGCATCTTATGAGTTTGATCATATATCATTCATTTATTGAAAAAATTATTTTGTTAGTGAATGTTCTATCTTATGGACTATGTAAGTCAAATTAGCTTGTGAAGCTTGCATATTCTCTATTTGTCTTTCTTACTTACTCCATCTTTCAATATTTTTACCAAACATGTCTGATTACTGAGTTTACCTGCCTGTGATCCGTGAAATATCACAAGAGACTCCATGCCTAATGACCTTGATCATTGATCTATTAGTGTTTCATTTTTTCCCCATGTTTTTATCTAAACCTTGAGCCACTCATTCCCAACCATGAAATAAAATTATATTTCAAGATGTGTTTGGCATAGTTTCTCTTGCAGTCGAGAACATCTCAAGCACTAACATATTTTGGCATCATTGTCAGGGAGAAGAGACACAAATCTATATTTCCTTGGGTGTACGACATATTTAGTTCTATTTCTTGATGGTGAACAAGAAACAGACATAGAACATTGACTGCAGATTATTCACCTAGCGATTCATTGAAATAAATATCCACTGGCGACTCCACTGTTCCAAAATGTCAAAATCATTTGATACTCGAATGAAGGCTATAATAGCCACGAGGTTTTCTCCATTTTATTTTTTTGTTGTTCATGGATTTCCAAATGGTGTTCCTACTATGGATGAATGGGGAGATTGTCTCCCCAGATTTAGAGAAGGTAAGAATGACAACTCGTCAAAGAACTTGCTTGATTTTCATGAATACATGTTTCAGTTGGGTGTTCTTCATGAGGATGTATTAATAAAGATTTTCATGTATTCTCTTTAGGGAGATGTCAGACAATGGTACATTCCTTTACCTTCTTCTATTATTTCTTCACTAAAATAATTTCATACATGATTTCATAATATTTATAGAAGACTTTTTCCTGTTGAGACTTTATTTGAAAACTGTTGTGAAGAATTTGAGTCAAGTTTTCAGCATAGAGAATATTGTTCTTATAATAGTGAGGGGGGAAATGAATTTACTAATGAAGAAATTCTCCAATTTATCAATGTTGGAGATATATGTGATAGTTGTTCAGACACCTTTAATAGTTTTGATGTTGAATATGATTTGAGTATCCAACATGATGGAGATTATGTTGATCGAGATCCTTGTGAAGGTCAATTGATTATTAAAGATCACATACAACAAATTTTTGAAGAAGTAGGAATGGTGCATAATCATTTGGAAACCTTGAATTATTTTAAAGAATTTTTTATCCAAGAAGAGCATCATTAGGATAATGATGAGTTGGTTTCCATGAATCATGATGAAATGCATGCTATTCAAGAGCCATTTCATGAAGATCGGGAGATTGGTTATGATTATGATGACCATGTTTTACAAAATAAAAAGGCTTTTGACCCACCCATTTATGATGAATATAATGATTATGATGTTGAAAATGATGATGAATTGCAAAGGAAGCCAACGATATTTTCCTTTTCAAAGGATTTCAATCAGAAATATCAAGAAGGCAGCGAGCTCGTTGTTAATGAAAATCATCCCAGATATGATGAGTACCAGGATGGTAAAGAGCACAATTTAATCAAAGAAGAAGATTTTATATAAGAGAAAGTGTGCCTTTTAAATAATATGGAATTTTGTCATGTTCTTCAAGATCCAGTGGTAGCTTGGATGGAGTCCTCTTTTTCAAGGGCCCCAAATGATAAAATTTTTAGCATGCTATCGATTTGCAGGTGTAAGTATAAATTGCTCATGGAATTCTTGTTACAAATTTCATATTATTTTTTTGCTTTCTCACACAACTGCATACAAGAAATTTTATTAATAAATCCATTGTTTACCTGGCTACATTGGAAGTATGATTACACATGAGAAAGAAAGATTCAGTTGATTAGAGTAGGAGTTGTGATCAAATAAGATCGCTAACTGGGTATTTGGTTTTCATCTTGATTTGGTGTACAGTAGGATAGAGGAATAATGACTCCATATCCCAATGGAGAAAATCACTGGTGCAGATTCAAGATATTTTATTTTCAAATTGATGGGTTTTTTTTCTTCAGTTTCCTTCAACTTGTAGAAGAAATTTTTCTTTCTAGGGATGGTTTCAAAGCATGATGGAAAATCACAAGATTCAAGAAATGGAAGAAGGAACACAAGTATGCAAGTTCTATGGTACATCATAGGGATGATACCATCCCCAGCTGGATCCAATGTTAGCACCAAAATCCACCTCGTAAAAAAATTTGACCTTTCGCCAATTTTGTGTCACAAATCCTCGCGTAAAACTTTGTCAAATATCGTGTTGCCTCATTTGGTAAGGGCCATAACATATCCCTGTCTCTTGATGGGTTAGAGACTAGGTTGTTATTTCTTCAATATTGTTTGGAAAATGCCAAAGAATTTTTTTCCAATTGCTACCCGAAAGCCAAATATTTTAAAAGAAAAAAGATCATTATTATTATTTAAATATAAAATCATTTTGTATCAATTTTATTCTTATTTAATGATTATATATATAAATTAAAATTGGCAAAATTTTTGGTTTTGTATCCAAATTCCAATCGAGCTAATCTATATTTCCAAACCCAAACCCCAAGTCATGACTGAGACCATACTATAAGTTCCAAAACCATGACCAAACGCCATGGTCAATCGAGTCTAAATGTCAAGCGACTACCAAAGGAGAGCTCATAATAGTATATGCACTATGAATTGTAAAGGAAAAATTGCATCAATGTATTTAAAGAAGAAGAATTTGCATTTTCTATTACATGTAGGATATATATCCCAAACATGCAAAAGACAATGCATCAAGTGCACCCACAAGTGGCTCACAAGTATCTAGGTATCATATGAAGCACTAGCCTGGAAGTAGAATATTTCTAGGATCCATAAGTGTAACATCGACACATCTCATATTTTTCTGGGTTATATCTAGGTCATACAATAACAAGTAAGGTATCATATGAAACACCAGCCTGGAAGTAGAATATTTCTTGTGATATGGAAGTTAGAGACTAATAATAAAATCTTGTTTGTGAATTTATTAAATATGACTGCCAAGTTACATTTGGACCCAAGATAGCAACAAATACTATTGGAGCAGGACATTTAGAAGATAAATCGTTCAAATTCCAAAGACATGCTACAAGAGTTTGTTTCAGAACATCTGGTATCACCTCACATATGGGAAATTCAAAATCCGCTATCGGAACTTCTCGAAATGAAATTTTAAAAAACTTTCTTGATGGTTTGCTTGTTTCCTCCATCCAAGAGGGAAGAGGGGAACATGGATTTTTCTTTTATAATTCATGAGATGGTTTTATGCTCCTGAGATCATGTCAAGACCTCTTCAAATCGGTCCAAATATTGGGTCAAATATTTTTTTCATTCACGTCATTTTGAGGAAGCAAACTTTCGACTTGATTTATGGGCAAATGATCATGAATGAGCCAAATCCAAGACATGTTTTTTTTCTCAGAATGGGCCCAATTAGGTGACAAGTAGGTAGTTTCTTGAAATAAGGAATGTTTTGGGAGAAATATGCATTTTTCCAAAATGGTTCAACCCAGATTTTCTTTGTGGGCCGTTTTGAAATCAACCAATGCCAAGTGGAACACCTAGTCAGTGTGTCTTGAAATAAGGAATGTTTTGGGAGAAATATGCATTTTTCCAAAATGGTTCAACCCATATTTTCTTTGTGGGCCGTTTTGAAATCAACCAATGCCAAGTGGAACACCTAGTCAGTGTGGAGGTGGCAAAGCACCCAACAATAAAAAAAAAATAGATTTGAAAAAAAAAACCAACCAGATCCACATTCTTAGATATCAATTCCGCCATTTTGTGCATCAAACTTAGTTAGCAAAGTAAATTTCCATGCCAACATATCAAGCAGAGGATCAATGGTCAAAATTCAATTGCAACAGTTCCATATTTTTGGCCTTGAATTGAATAAATCTTAAATTTTTGGTTAATAAATGTTATTTCCAAGAAGATAACAAGAACTTACCAATTGTAATCTTCTATAAATTCTATCATTGGAAATGTAATGGAGGGTTCGATCCAGTGGGATCAAGTGAGACTTTGGGTGACAAAAAGACCATGTTCTCATTTTGTAAGCCTATGGGATATGTTTTAAGTGATATTTGAATATGAAAGACCCTGGTGGCTTCATTATCAGTATGTAACTTTTATTATTTTTTTCATATGCGTTTTCTTCTTATTTGAATTAAATTGAGCTGCATAATTCATGTGTGGCAAAGATTTATTGCACTTGCTCTGTATTTTTTGAATTTTCTCAAATATAATTCATTTACTGACAAAAGTATTTTGTTAGTGAATGTTCTATCTTATGTACTATGTAATTTAGATCAGCTTATGAATCTTGCATATTCTCTATTTGTCTTTCTTACTTCCTCCATCTTTCAGGATTTTTACGAAACTTGTCTAATTATTGAGTTTACCTACATGTGATCCATGAAATATCATGAGAGACTCCATGCCCAATGGCCTTGATCACTGATCTATTATTATTCCAGTTTTGCCCCGTGTTTTTCTCTAAACCTTGAGCCACTCATTCCCAACCATACAATCAAATTATCTTTCAATATGTTCTTGACATATTTCATCTTGCATTCAAGAAAATCTCAAGTGATAACAAGGTGCTTAGTCCCAAGTAATGAAAAAAGTGAAATAAATGGACCTTTTGAAAACCAGCACAAGTTGATTAAGTCTCGATACTAATGAATGAAGGAGTGAGAATAATTTACACTAACCTCCAGGTAACATCCCTTCTCAGTGCAAGTAACCCACACAAACACGGGGAAACCTCAAGGGGTACTGAATTTTTTATACAACGATGTATCAAGTATCACAGGAAGACCCCTGCAGTCACCTCTATGACACCTAGGAAGAGAAACTATAGTTACCAACTCACATTCATTGTCTGGGGGAACAATTGACAATCAAAATTGGTTGACAGTCAAAATCGTACGTATGGGAAGGGTAGATAAGCCTAAAGCCCCAAAATCACTAGCACCGCAAAGATATAAGTTCCAACGTACCTAGCCCCAAGCTAGATCACGTTACTACTAAAATGACCCAATAATTTTTTTTGCTATCAATTCTAAATGCAGAAATAAGACACAACATGAAATTTAATCTCATTCAAATGTTCATACTAAATAAAAAACTGAATGCAATTAATTTAACTATGTACAACGAAAAATAAATACATACAACATCATTAACCTTAAAATCGTAGATTCATGTGCATTAATCTACTGACAACAAATAGCAATAACAACGATAACTCAAAGTAAAATTCACAACAACTATATCAACCTTTAACATGAATAAACATAGAAAAGAACAACACTTATCTTAAGAAACATGCAACCTGATGGAGAGAATGGACATTCCTCCCATCTGTAGAGTTTTTGTTCCAGTTCTCAACAAAAATTCACCACCGAGATGGGGTTATGAATACATAAGAGATGGTGGTTCCTAAGGCTAGCTAATGTCCCCCTCTCAATAGTTAATTCCAACAACTAATTCCAATCCACCATATTTCTTTCCAATAGCTTGCACAACCCAAGACATGGAATCCCCCGTCACTGATCACAATTCATCAAGCCTTTCCATTCCCCTCTAGGGCTTCCATCATAGGTTGGATATGAAATCTCTATGTTGGGACCTTAAGAATTCTACAGCTACAACAAAAATTCTCTTATTAGAAAAATGCTTGCTTCCCTTGAAAAATTTCGAACAAAACATTATTCGCAGGATGAAATCCTCTTTCTCCATGAAATTATAGCTCAAAACACCTACCAAATATTCCCAAAACAACTACCTTCAAGCTTCAACACTCAGAACTCCTTTACTACCCAGAAAACTCCATGTAAAAATAACTCTCCATGCAAAAACGTGAATGTGTAATTCTAGTCTCCTACCTATACAAATTTCTCCTCTTTCTCTTCCTTGCTTGAATTACACTCTTCCCTAAGTTAATTTTACTCAACCCCCATGCTCTCAATAAATATGGGATATGAATTCTCACACCCACCCTCTTACATGAATTTAATGATTGGGCTCTAGAATACTCAATAGATAATGGAAGGTTCATAGTAAGAATAATTTAAAAAGAAATGGGCCTGGGTTTAATATACATGGGTAAAATATCCCCCTTAGACTCCTTCCCTCTCTAGTGGAAACTAGGCTCCTAAATCTCTATCCCTGTCCATCTACATATGGAAATACATTTTATTTATTATATTCAATTTACATCATTTACATATTACATCACTTGGCCATCGATCATATATTGCATTTACAATATACATCACTAGTTTGGGGTTTGAAAATAGGTATTTTACATTCTCCTCCCCCTATAAATTGCATTGTCCTCAGTACACATAACCATGCAAATTACACATTGACATATATAGAAATATTACATCATAATACTTAATAATTCTGCAACTTAATGACTCATGCAACAATTCCAACCAACAACTCTCTTTTCCTGTCAACCCACACATTGGTTGGACAAGAAATCTCAGAGCCATGGCTCCAAGAACTCTAGCTTACAAAACAGAGTCTTCATTCACTTATGTGCAAATGTACAATTAGTTTTCTTAAAAGTTTCCAAAATATTGTGGGTATGCTTCTTGCATGGCTTCCTCTTGCTCCCACATAGCATATTAAGGATAGTAGCAGGTCCATTGAACCTTTATCAAACCAATGGCTTTGCTCCTTATCACTTTGAATTTCCAGTCCAGGAAGCACATTGGTTCCACCTAGAAATTCCGTTCGTGTTCCACCTGGATCACATTCCAATCAATCACAAGATTAAGATCAGGTACATACTTTTTAATAAATACACGTGGAACATGTCATGAATTATAATGGATGCAGGTAATGCTAGCATGTATGCAATTGGCCTATCTTTTCTAATATCTCAAAAGGCCAACAATATCTCACTGCTAACTTTGGGCAACTTCCCAATTTCAATGAGCTTCTCTTGGATTTAACTTTTAAAAACACATGCTCTCCCACTTTGAATTCTCTATGTGTTATTATTTTATTGGAATATCTATTCTTCCTATCTTGTGCAACTTTAAAATTATTCCTAATCTTTACCATCTGTTCTTCCATTTCCCTTAACAATTTTGTCCTAATCACGACTCTATCTATTGGGTTATCCCAACTTACCAATGTGTTGCATTTTCTTCCATACAATGCTTCAAAGGGTATCATCTTCAATTATTCTTGATACCAATTATTGTAAGAAAAATCAACTAAATGGATATAGTCCTCCCACCTAGAAGGATTTTCCATTACATACATCCTCAACATTTCTTCAATTATCTGATTAATTCTCTCAGTCTATCGTTCTGAATCTGGGTGATACATTTTACTAAAATTTAGATTGGTCCCAAATCCTTTAAACAACCCCTTCTAAAATTGGAGGTGAACTTGGGATCTTAGTCCTACACTATTTCCTTAGGCACACCATGTAACCTAGCAATTTCTTTCATATAAATTTATGCAATATTGGATTCCTTATGAGTTAATTTTGTAGGAATGAAATGTGTATCCTTTTTCATCTTGTCCACCACTACCATGATGGAATCATTTTACCTTGTTGTCCTAGGAATTTTGGTAATGAAATTGATAGTAACAACTTTCCATTTCCATTTAGGGATGGGTAATGGCTACAACAATCCCACTGGATGTCTATGCTCAACCTTTAACTTATGATTGTCATCTATCCAAATAATCAGTGACATATATCTTCATACCAGGCCAAAAATATTGGCCTCCTACAAATGTAATAGTTTTCTGGTATCCTAGATGTCCAACATATGACACATTTTATATCTCCTTCAAAACCCAATTTCTCAATTCTTGAGAATTGGAAACATATACTTTGTTCAAGAATAAGAGGATTCCATCCTCTTATAGCTTGTAATCCTTATATTTCTAGCATACATTATGATGTTGTCCTTCCACTAAACTAAAACTTCCTTAATGGTGCACTGGCAGAGACGACACTTGTGTTGGTCCAAGACTTTTTGTGCCTGCAAACAAATGGAACATTCTTCATCCAACTCAAGTATATTGATCTGAATCTAGAACCTAGTGCTTAACAATTTATTTAAACATGAAACATGAAAAATAGGATGGAGCTTGGAGTGTCTGGGAAACTCTGACTGGTAGACCACTTGCCCCACTCTCTTGAGAATAAAATAAGGACCATAAAATTTAGGTGCGAGTTTATGATAGTGTTGGGCTTTGAGTGAATTCTACTTATAAGTTTGTAGATGAAGAAACACTCAGTCCCCTTTATCAAATTCACGTTCAGAATGACCTTGATCTGCTTGTTGTTTCATGAAATTACGAGCCTTTGATCCATGTGGACTGTAAGAGTTTGATCCACCTGTTGAACCTTGGAGACACTAAGCATGTATGATATAATTGAGGGTTTATTTTTTCCATAGACTACTTCAAAGGGAGTCATGCGAGTGGTGGCATGGTAAGAGGTGTTGTACCACCATTCAGCGAGGGGTAACCACTAAACCCACTGATTTTATTTGTCGGATGAAAAACACCTCAAATAGGTTTCCAAAACCTTGTTGACCACTTCATTTTTTCCATCATTCTAAGGATGATATGTTGTGTTGAGATGTTATTGGGTTCCCTGGAGTCAGAACAAATCTTGCCAGAAAGTGCTGGTAAAAGTTGGATCACATTCATAAACAATAGAATGAGGCATGCCATGGAGTTTGAAAGATATTATCCATATTTAAATTAGAGCCATAGTGGATGTTGTGAACGGGTGTTGAAGAGCGCCGAAATGAGCATATTTGGAAAGACGATCCACTACTACCATGATGGCTGACTTATTTTCTTATTTAGGTAAGCCAACAATGAAGTCCATAGAAATATATTTTCAAATAGTAGGTGGAATCATAAGCAGTTGGAGTGTGTCTGGAGATTTTACTATCTCACTCATATTGCATTGAAAGGTATCACATTTAGCCACAAAGGTACAGATGTCATGTTTCATACCATCCCCCCAAAAAAGAATGTTTGACCTATTCATAGGTTTTGGTAAAATTGGAATGTCATTTGTAGGTGAAGCATGAAACTCAGAGATGACCTTTATAACGAAGCTAATCATGGTGCCATGAGTACCCTGGAGAAGCTTGAGGATCATGTTGTATTTTTTTATATGTCTGGAAAGTTTGGGGTCTTGCAACCATTCTTGGCGAACCTCCTAAAGCCAATATGTGACAATGAATAAGAGGGAAAAAAGGGACTATTATTCTTCATATTTCCTTGAAAGGGCATTGGCCACCACATTTTCTTTTCCTTTTTTGTAGAGGATCTCATAATCATATCCAAATGACTTGGTTACCCATTTATGTTTCTCCAGGGAAGAAATTCATTGTTCTAGAAAATACTTGAGGCTCTGATCATCAGTTTTAATTTGGAAGCATTTCCCCAAGGGATAAGGACACCATCGATCCACAACATGCAGAATAGCCAAAATTTCCTTTTCATAGGTGGATTGGACCAAATGGTGCTCAAACAATTATTTTTTGGTGAAAGCCAAAGGTCAACCATGTTGCATGAGAACATCCCCAATGTGTTTCCCTAAGGTGTCACATTCCAGTAAAAATGTCTTGTTGAAGTTAGGGAGAGACAAAACATGAGTAGTGCACATAGCCGATTTCAAATCTTGAAAGGAATGGTTGGTTGCAGGATTCCATCTGAAAGCATTTTTTTTAAGGAGTGTTGTGAGGGGACATGCAATTTTTCCATTATTCTAAACAAACTTGCAATAATAGATTTTCAAACCTAGGAAGCCACTCAAACTTTTAAGATTTTTCGGGTGCGACCAATCTTGCATAGCTTCAATTTTCTTTGGATCCATCCTGACACCATCATTGCCGACAATATGTCCCAGGTACTCAAATTCAAAGGCTCCAAAATCACATTTAGACTGCTTAAGAAAAAAATTGTGTTGAGATAGTAGCTGCAAAACTTTATCCATGGGGGTAAGATGGGTTTGCCAAGTTTTACTATAGATGGAAATACCATCAAATAAAACCAAGACAAAATGACGAAGGAAAGGACAAAACACATGATTCATGAAACATTGAAAAACGGAGGGATCATTACAAAGGCCAAATGGCGTAGCTAAGAACGCATAATGACCCTCATGAGTTCTGAATGCAGTCTTGGGAATGTCTTCTTATTTCATACAAATCTGGTGGTATCGATAACGAACATCAAGTTTGGTAAAATACTAATCACCACTCAATTCATCCAAAAGGTCATCAATGATAGGAATGGGAAATTTGTCTTTGATGGTGAGTTTATCAAGGGTGAAAAAATCAGGACACATGCGCCAAGTACCTTCTTTCTTGAGTACCATGAATACTAGAGACGAATAGGGGCTGGTACTAGGGAGGATGACACCGAATTCTAAAAATTATTGAAAAATAGTCTCAATTTCATTATTCTGGGGAAAAGGGATGACGATAAGGGTGAACATTTTGGGGAAGACTGCCCAGAACTAGAGGAATGGAATGATCATGGACATCGTGAGAAGGGGCGTGAGGGGTTTGAAACATAGCTTGTTTTTGGGAGAGGATAGATTGGAGGCCAGGATGGAAGAGGGTGTTTCAACCACCTGAATGGAATGAAGTTGGACAATAATGCCAGAATGACCTTTTATGAAGAGATTTTCCATTCGGTGGGAATTGATGATCTTTGCTGAACCTGCGGTGATGCTTTAGAACTAGTGTTGTTGGCCCTCATAATGGAATTGCATGGTTGATTTCTTGAAATCCATGGTGATAGAGCTAGGAGTGTGTAACCATTCAACACTAAGTACAATGCCACAACCGCCCATGTCAATAGAAAATATATGAGATTTCAGGTGGTACTGACCAATTTGTAGGCTCACATTTTCACAATTCCCTCCACATTTCATGGAACCCCCATTGAAAATAATGATTTGGAAATTATTAACTGGATAGACATAACAATTGACTTCTTGGGAAATGTAGCAATGGATAAAATTATGGGTGCTACGACTGCCAAAGATAATGATGACTTTCTGGTGCTTAATGTATCCAATTAACTTGAGGGTTTGGGGAGTAGAGAAACCAGTGAGTGCATTCAAGGAAATCATTGGTTCAACTTCCAGTGGATCAGAAGGAAAATTAAGATTAGTTGGTGGGGGTAGCTTAGTTACAGGGGAAGCATATGCCTCTTATTCAAAAACATCCTTATACATAGCCATAAAAATATTATGTTCCTTACACTTGTGCCCAAAAAAATAATTTTCATCACAATTATAACAAAGACCCTTAAGTTGGCATTCAACCATTTCATCTCAATTTTTGGATCTTCAGGGGAGTGGCAGAAGCGACAGGAAGGGTGGGTTTAGGGAGAGAAATAAATGGTGTTTTTTGGGTTTGGGATGAGACTACTTGGTGTGCTTCCTTGGCCCATTTAGTAGCTTCCAACCAAGTCTAGGAGCGATCCATGAGGACAATGGCATGTATTTAATCCTTGATTCCACTGATAAAGAATTCCCTGAACAAAGCATCTATCATGCCCTCCATTCTGAAATCTAGTTTCTCAAAGGTAGTTATAAACTATTCCATTGGGTCAGTTTGTTTCAACTTGGTCAAATGACCTAAATGATGGGTGTCGATGTCAAAGTGGTCATAAATCTTTTCAACAAACTATGTCCAATACAAATACCCTTAGCAATCCTTTTTACGCCATTACCACCATTGCTAACATTCAGAATCCAAATGGAGACCATAACTATGTTTTGCCAACTCATCGATAATGTCATGCAAAGAGAAGTAGTGTTCCATTTGGGTGACCCATCCCATGGGATATGAACCATCAAATTTGTTCATATCCACTCTAGGAAGATGTAGGTCATGTTGAAAGTGATTGGATGGAAAAGTATGGGAATTTGAGGAAGTATCACCTTCAAGGTGTAAAGGTTGATCATATGAGGGAATGCCTCCAGGAATATTCAATTTGGTGAAGATATGGACAACAAAGGATTCAATTTGGTGTTCTATGTGGGCATAGAGGTCCTTCATCATGTCCTGTTTCAATTCTTCCATTTTTTCATCAATGGTGGAATGCATAAAAAAATTGATGATGGAAACATTGGTATTTATTTGCTGCAAATCTTTCTGGGTCGTGGAGAGATCAGATGACAATGCATTGAAGTGTGATGCAAGTTCTTGCTTGCGGGTATTAACCATGGTGAAAGGGGTACACAGGAAGGGGTTTGGTGGGTTCACACAAAAAAATGGCTATAGGTGAAGGGTATCATGATGATTAGGGTGAAAAGGGGAATCCAATGGAATAGGTCCCAAATAAGGGTTTTGGGAAGCAGGTCGGGACCACAGGGAAAAAAAAGGCTAAGAAATGATAAGTATCATGGAGATCAGGAAAAAAAGAGGAATCCAAATGGATAGGTCTCAAATAAGGGTGCAGACAGGCCCTAGACTTGTTTTTTACTCATATGTATTTATACTTCGATCTGAATAATATTGCAATGTCGAAATGCCCAAATTCTTAATAGGAAACAATGTGTTGTAATTTCACAACCATATTGTAGGAGGCAAGGTTGCACGACAGTAGATCTTGTATTTTTCCATCCTAGGGGTTAGGGTTTTCATGGTTCCTATAGATAAGGGTTTCCCCTATGCTATAGCTCTTTGATATACATGCGGGGTCAAGCAAAAATACTCGTCCCAATATATCAGGGCACCAACTAAAGAGGTTATACCATACCCTTAGTCGTACGACCTAATTGCCCAGGTACTAGAGATTATCTTCTCAAGTGTTGTTATAGGTGGAACTATTGCATTTAGGTGACCGATCTGTTGATCTATGACTGGTTTTAGGATACATAAGGGGGCTCCTAATATACCAGAGGTACTTAGAACAACAAGTCCATATATAGGTGTTGTCTAATGTTATACCCATTGAAGGGGTACCAACAAGGGTTACAATGGTTTCCAACAATGTGAACTTAAAAACCTCTTATATTTCTTGTGTGTATTCTTCCCCAGCTACGAATTTATTTTTTGAATGACATATCATTATAGTTTAAAGATGTTGGAACACATCTCTACCCTAAAAAAATTAACCCACAATTCCATCCAAGGAAAGTGATCTGATACCACTTGTTATGCACCTGGTTATGTTATATTGAAAAGAAATAGGAATATCACAAAAATTACCAACGAAACAATAGAATAACACACCAAAATGATACCTTTATTGAAATGGGAGCATTGTTAACTTGCCTCTTCGAGGAGGCAACCTCCAATAGAGAAATTCTCTATTACAATAATTCTCAAGACAAAGACATCTCGTGCCCTCGATTCCTATTTATATTAAATCTATCTACCAAAAGAACAACGTAGAAGAAGATATTTCTAGAAGAGGAAGCTTCTATTAGGTCTTCTTACATTTGACTTGTTCACCTTATTAACTAGGCCTTATTTATTAATATTGACCTTTATTACATGGAAAATATATTATTCTAGCTACACGAGGGGTTAGGGAGGTTAGGTCCCTAATGTTGGAGTTACTTCACACACACCTAGGATTTATTTTTCCTAAGGTTATTCCTTGTTTATTAGTCATAATGATTCATTATTCAGTCTCCTATATTTTAGGGGAGAATATTCTCTTTCAGTTGACACCTCAGTTTGACTATTTGAATTGAGTTTAGATGTTGCATTGGTTTTGTCACCATGCAACATTGGGATCATCACCAACTCACTACTCTTTGTTTAGTCAGTTAACTGAAGACTAGTTGACTAGTTAACTCAGCTAGGTGGCGGTTCACTCCTGTAACTGCCTGAGAGACTAGACTAGGTGGCAGTTTACTCTTGTAACTGTTGGTGTGTGTCCAGATCAATCTAGACCACCATTATGGCTCATCAGTCACTCATTTATTCTATATATATTGTAAATTGTTCACTCTTTGAGTGTGGAATATGGTTAATGAGAATTCTTCCATTCTTTCTATCTTGCTTCTTCTTTCTTAATTTCTCTTTGCAAATGTGTGTAGTATTTTCTAGCTAGATCTATTCTATGCAGGTTCAACACATTTACATCGTATCAAATTCAACAGACTGCTAAGTAAAATCTACACCAAATCATTTTTTGCAGCTACAAAAAATTGAAGACAACAAAAGATGGATTATTCGCTAGAAATACTTCTCACACCTCATAACTATTTGGAATGGAAGCCAAAAAAATTTCTTCTGCTAAGATGCAAAGGCTTATACTAAATAACCATGGTAATGGAAGTAGAGCCTGATTCTGTCGATGAGAAAAATGACTTTCTCAATAAACAAGATATGGCCATAGGATGTATCCTATATTTTATTTCTCCCGAAATTCTCCATCAAGTATATGATGACTCACAAGAATTCACTCCAAATGATTTATGGATCATATTGGAGGTTTTATTTGGGAATAAGGAAGGATGCATGCAAAATGTTGACAAGAAAGAGAATGTAGAAAAGCCATTGGAAGATAAATCATCTCAGTTTGAAGAGCCTTCTACACAAGTATCTACAGAAATTTGTATTCCATTAATTGAAGATGATGTCTATTCCATTTCACATTTGTTTTCTGAAATTTATGTGGAATATATATGGCATGCAACTCAAGAGTCACATGCAGACACTTTTGCATGCACCATGTGTGCATCTCAAGAGTCAAAAAGGGAGCCGCGCACATCAGACGCTATTCTGATATTTTCTGATCACAATTTGCAGAAAAAAATTGGATACTTGAATTCCTCTCGGGAAAATATCCAATTTCAAAAACAAAATATTCCAAAACAAAGTCCGGAAAGTAAAGTTATGATCATTTTAAAATCAACAAAATTTCAACATTTTTCTGGAAAGGGTCGCATAGTTTTCAAAATTTCATCCAAAATTTATCTGGATATTATTCATTACAAGAAGATAAAGTGGATATGTGTGGAAATATCAATGATGCATATACTTCATCAGATCCGTGCAATCATCTACATCTTCAACAAAATATTCAAAGAGCACAAACTTGCACAGTTGCGAGGTCTTCTTGGAGTGAAGGACGTGGTTGCTTAGCAACTACCTTTTGTTCCTTATCATTTTTTATTTTGTAAATTGTAATTTGAGTGGGGGTTTTCCCTTTTTCCTCGTTTAGTTCAGTGTATCTTTTGTATTTGGGTACCTAACATGGCCTCGTAGCCGGGACCCATTCTTTATTTTCACCATAGTGATGTTCAGGGGGGGTGTTGAAGTTACTTCTCACACGCCTAGGATTTATTTTTCCTAAGGTTATTCCTTGTTTATTAGTCATAATTAGTCATTATCCAATCTCCTATATTTTAGGGGAGAATATTGC
>JASDQU010436521.1:47714-67920 GCA_032191745.1 Picea mariana
CACTCATGTTTGCAGATTGAAGAAAGCTCTATATGAACTCAAGCAAGCTCCAAGGGCTTAGTATGCCAAAATGGAAAACTATCTAATAAGACTTGGTTTCTCCAAGAGTCATGCAGATCCAAACCTTTATTACAAAGTTTTGGACAAGGCACCTATGATTCTACTATTATATGTTGATGATCTATTCAAAACAAGTGAAGAATCTCTCATTATCTAGTGCAAGAAGGAATTTGCTTTTGAATTTGATATGAAAGATCTAGGTCTCATGCACTATTACTTGGGACTAGAAGTATGGCAGAAGCGTGGTGAAGTATTCCTTGGACAAGGAAAGTATGCAATAAAGATTCTTCAAAAATTTGGAATGATGGATTGTAAGTCCATGGACACTCTTATGAATGCGGATATAAGAAAAGTGAAAGTTTCAAATTCTGATCCAGTAGATCCATCTCTATATCGACAACTAATTGGGTTATTGATGTATTTGGTAAATACTCGACCATACATTTTCTTTTCTGTGAATACACTAAGCCAATTCCAGGTGGAACCAAGACATGAGCATTGGATAACTGCAAAGCATGTATTAAGATATATTCGTGGAACAATAAACTATGGTTTGAGATATACCGCATCCAGCAATATACAACTTCATGGATTCACAGACTCAGATTGGGCAGGAAGTGTAGAAGACAGAAAGAGAACTTCAGGTACGTGTTTAAGCTTGGGCTCCGCTATGATATTTTGGGGCAGCAGGAAACATAAGTCTGTCGCACTCAGCATAGCAGAAATAGAGTATATGGCAGCATGTGAAGCATGCACTGAAGCAATATGGTTAAGGAAGTTAATCTCTGATTTATTTGATCAGATTCCAGAATCAACCATAATATATTGTAATAATCAGAGTTGTATAAGATTATCAGAACAACTTGTGTTTCATGAAAGGTAGAAACACATTGAAATCAAATACTACTTTATTTGAGATAAAGTCCAAGAAGGAGAGGTAAAACTCGAGTATATCCCCACTGACGAGTAGACATCAGACATTCTGACAAAACCTCTATCCATAATAAAGTTTGCATATTTCCAAGAGAAGATGGGGATCGTGGAAATAACTCCCTTAGCTGAAAGGGAAGACTCTCCAGGTTAGGAGGGAGCATTGAAATATTATTGAAACATTTATCTTTGTGATTGAAAAATAGTCCAGATTGAACAGATTCTTTCCTGTTCGGAAAGTGGATTGAGACTTCTGACGGACAACAATTTCCCATTGTGGTTAACATGGGAAATGGTCTAGATTGTTGATGTATTATAAACAATGAATTCCCATTGTGGTTAACATGGGGAGTGGTATAGGGTAGTCTCTCTTCTTGAGGGTTACTCAAGAAGACTGGCCTACCTCACCGGACAACGATTTCTCATTGTGGTTAACGTGAGGAATGGTTTGTTTTGGAGGTTGATGCAGGATAATCTTTTCCTCTTGTGGCTAAGAAAGGAAATGGTCTGGACAATCATTCCTTAGGTTTTATACATTCTCTCTAGAATGCACTTTGATTACTGTAGGAGGAATGGCCCAGTGTCAGGAATGGTCCAGGCTCAACAATTAGAGACAAGCATTCCTTAGGGTTTATACATTCTCTCCAGGGTGCACTTTGATTATTGTAGGAAGAATGGCCCAGGGTGGGGAATGTTCCAGGTTCAAAAGACAAGACAATTATTCTTCCTTGTTTGAGAAGAATAGTTTAGATATCTCATTGTTCCACTCTGAGGGCATATATTCTTTCATATCTCACAGACGTGAGTGAAAGATTGGCCCAGATGATTCAGTTTATTTGAACAATATTTTTCTATGCAGGTTAGCATCAGATGATTTTTATGGAGACTGCTTGTCTCCAGACAGTAGAGATATACTACTGTGGTGGATTTCTTCCACTGTTTGTGACTATGTGTCATGGTTTGAGTAGTTGCGTACTACCATGGATAAACATAGGTGTGTTCTATCAATTGATATTGTACTAGTTGTCATAGGAGATTATATAGTTGGATAATAATGATGGTGCTCATGATACTACCAGTTGAATGGTTTGTTTGTTCTCAAGACCATACCTCCCTAGCTAGAAAGGAGTGTTGATATTATGGTAGCTTCGAGAGGTATGAACCTCCCTAGCTATGACGAGATTAGAATATTCCAAAAGGAAGAAAAGAAGTAAAGGAAACCCTAGATGAGATGTGGGCTGTAGAAATATAATTAATGTGAATTAATTAGTACCCAGAAGGAGAAGTCAGCCCCAGTAAGTCTGCTAGACCACTATAAATATAGGGCGCTAGTTCTCATTATTCACACTTCTCAGAATTGCAAAGAGCAGTTTTTGCGCACTGTAGTTGGAAGTTTTGTGCGCAATTTTCTGGGGAAGGTGTTGCGCCATTTTCTGGGTGGGACTATCTGATCATCTTGGTTTCTATTCTTGTTTGGTGCATTAGCCTTGCTTGGCTATCGATTGTTACCAGTATTCTTCTCTGTCAAGGTCAAGGTGCTCGGAGAGTGGCTTTGGCCTATGGTTGGGTGACAAGGGTATTGTCAATGGTAAAACGAGCACAATATTTCATATTCTAACACTCCATATATCTATTTTTGATATAGAAACTAAATTATTCTTTTTTGTACCTCTAATTCTGCAAGAAATGTGCATGTAATACTTATTGTTAGCAAATGCATACTATAAAACATTACCTTAATTAGAATACATGTTATTGTTCTCATAAATTTATGAAGAACACAATGCATCAATTCAAAATATAGTTCCTCAAACATATTCTTCTCTAAAACATCTCTCCAATGGATGTACTCATGCCTCATTCCGATTTTTGAGCGAAAAATTACAACATTCACAAGTTGCAATTCTATGCTTACTTACTACTGCATAATTTACTTTATTACTTCTGAGAAATTTTTAGCACCCAATTCAAAATTTTGGGTGGATGAATTTCTTCTCCTCCTCAAGACCTTTCCATTGACTTTGTTTTGCTCAAATTTGAGCTTCCAACTAAAAGTTATGTCCCGAAGAAGTTTAGATTGTTTTCCTATTTTATCCTTGTATGCTACATGTGTCTTCTTTCTCTTCCTGCACATTTTTACATCCCCATATTCCAAATCTGGCTCCATGGTTGTCTTCTATGGTTCCTAATATTTTCATATACTACTCTTGTTCTTTAAATGGACTTCTAGGCAAGGCATTATGCCCTCCAGAAGTAAATTGGTGCCAAAATTTCACCTTAGTTGTTTTAGTTGTAACTTTCCTTAACGAGCTTTGTTTTGCACCCAGAGTAGATTGTTGGAAATCTATGTATGATTTATTTTATATAAGTTGTGGATTCATAATGTACCAATGGTACATTTTTTTCTCATGGATTGTTTTTCCCTAAAAACGTTGTTAAGGCCCTCAAAATCACTTTGCAAGTTAATGACCTTCAAAAACCATAAAAAATCATATAACATTGATTGTTTTTACTATTTTAACAATCTTTTAATATGATTCATAGATCTCAAATCAAAAGAAATATCAACCATTGATCCACTACACCATTCCCAGGCCCATGAATGAATTTCCATTGTCTATATGCCAACTCAAAGCAATTTAAACTGTTGATTCTCCAACACTACATCGACAATGGCCAATTGGAGATTTATTTTTGAAAACCAAACATGTTCATGAATCTCACCAAACCTTGACCATTGTCGATCATCCATCCATCTTTTCTCTTCACAAACCAATTTTTTCACATGAATCTCTCTAAAACATCTCTCTAATGGATGTACTCATGCCTCATTCCGATTTTTGAGCGAAAAATTACAACATTCACAAGTTGCAATTCTACACTTACTTACTATTGCAAAATTTACTTTATTACTTCTAAGAAATTTTTAGCACCCAATTCAAAATTTTGGGTGGATGGATTTCTTCTCCTCCTCAAGACCATTCCAATGACTTTTTTTTTCTCAAATCTGAGCTTCCAACTGAAAGTTATGTCCCAAAGAAGTTTATATTGTTTTCCTATTTTATCCTTGTATGCTATAGGTGTCTTCTTTCTCTTCCTACACATTTTACATACCCATATTCCAAATATGGCTCCATGGTTGTCTTCTATGGTTCATAATATTTCCATAGACTACTCTTTTTCCCCAAATGGACTTCTAAGCAAAGCGTTATGCCCTCCAGAAGTAAATTGGTGTCGAAATTTCACCTTACTTGTTTTAGTTGTAACTTTCTTAAACGAGCTTTGTTTTACACCCAGAATAGCTCGTAGGAAATCTCTCTATGATTTATTTTATATAAGTTGTGGATTCATAATATACCAATGGTACACTTTTTTATCATGGATTTGTTTTCCCTAAAAATGCCATTAAGGCCCTCAAAATCACTTTGCAAGTTAATGACCTTCAAAAACCATAAAAATTCATATAAAATTGTTTGTTTTTACTATTTTAACAGTCTTTTAATATGATTCATAGATCTCAAATCAGAAGAAATATCAACCATTGATCCACTACACCATCCCCAGACCCGTGAATGGATTTCCATTGTTTATCCGCCAACTCAAAGCAATCTAAATTGTTGATTCTCCAACACTACATCGACGATGGCCAATTAGAGATTTATTTTCGAAAACCAAACATGTTCATGAATCTCATCGAACCTTGACCATTGGCCATCATTCATCAATCGTTTCTCTTCACAAACCAAATGTTTCCCATGAATCTCATCGATCCTTGATCATCGGTAAATTCCTTTGACAACCAACTTAGTTACAATTTCATCGAACCTCAATCATCGGTCGTCGACCATCTCTTGTTCAACGTGGAAACTATGTTGACATGGAATGACACATGGATGTTGATGTGGAAAGACACGTCATCATCCTATTTCCTTCATTGGTGATAGGAAACATATTTTGGGATGAATTAAACACCTCGCTAAATATGTCGAACATTTATCATCGACCATCGACGATCGAACATTTCTTTTGTTCGCAAGAAATATTTCCCCAAATTTTATCGATCCTCGATCATCATTCTTTAGCAATCAAAGATTCCTTTTGGTTGAACCAAATACTTTTCTCATTTTGCTAACCTGACCATCGGCTATCAATGATCTTTCTTGGAAAACTCCAACACTTAGATAATTTCAACCAAGTCTCAGATGAATCTAGATCAATGATCTCTCATTCAAAATGATCTTGATCGTTGATTCACCGTACTTCTCCCAAATATGCCAAAGAATATCCATTGTTGATTCTATAACTTTTCCAATTTTTGAAAATGAATATTGGTTGTCGACCTGTTTTATTTTCCAAATGGTTGAAAATGAATCCAGACCGTCAATTTTTGTCCTTTCGCAAAACCATGGAAAATCAACAGTTTTTAATAAAATCATGGTGAATCTAGGTCGTTGATCTCAAGATCAAACAAAAACTTGTCCACCAATTCATCAAACTCTCCCAATTTATTTAGTCGCCATTAGAATGTGAATTTCAACCTTGTATATTGAATCTAACTCTACAATGTAGCTTATTGATGCCATTAAACCTCTCACATAGTTCTAGGGCAGTTAAATCTTGAATTTTCTCGCGAATTTGTGGATTTTTCTTTGGTTATTATCGATTTCCCCCAAATTCATCACATATCGAAGTCTATAACAACAAATTTTCCCAAATTCCTATTGTTTCTTGGCCCATATAGGTCCAATTTTGAGCTTAAGATCTGATACCACTCTATAATGTACCCAACCCCAAGATAGATCACGTTACTACTAAAACAACCCAATATTTTTTTTTGCTACCAATTCTAAATGCGGAAATAAGACACAACATGAAATTTAATCTCATTCAGTTGTCCATACCAAATAAAAACATGAATGAAACTACTTTAATTGTGTACAGTAGAAACTAAATACATACAACACCATTCAACCATAAAATATTCATGTGCATCAATCTACTCACAACAAGTACAAATAACCATGATAACTCAAAGTAAAATGCACAACAACTATATCAACATTTACATGAATAAAAACAACAAATAATAACACTTATCTCAAGAATACACAACTCATTATAGAGGACGAATGTTCCTCCCAACCATATACTTGTTGTTCCAGTTCTCAATAGTAACCCTCATGATGGGGCTATGAATCCACAAGAGACGATGGTCCCCAAGGCTAGATAATATCCACCTCTCAACAATCAATTCTCACAGCTAATTCTACTCGACCAACTCTCTTCCCCACAACCTGCACAACCTAGGGGATGGAAGCCCCCTTCACTGCTCATAATACTTAAATCATTTTCACTCCCCTCTGGCGATTCTAGCACAAGTTGGAGAGGAAATATCTTTTTTGGGACCTCAAGAATTCTACACCTACAACATGAATTCACATAGTAGCAAAACACTTGCTTCCCTTGATTAAATTCGAATAGAACATTACTCACAATCCCATGTCCTCTTTCTCCATGAAATTTCATCTCCCAACAGCTTCCAAACATTCTCACAACAACTTCCTTCAAGCTCCAACACTCAAAACTCCTTTTCTATCTAGAAAACTCCATGTAAAAACAACTCTCCATGAAAAAACGTGAATGTGCAATTCTGGACTCCTCCCCACACAAATTTTCCCTCTTTCCCTTACCTAATTGACTTACATTCTTCCCCAAGTTGATTGTACTCAACCCCAATTGATCCATATGGATGTCGTTGGCCTCACACCTATTCCAACTGGCTCATTTTGCCAGTTTTTCCCTAGTTTTTGGGTCCCTGACTTGTGAGGCCATTTTGAGGCCCTAAACAACATTTTTAGGGCTCACCTCAATCAAAATGTTCTATGATATATAGCATCAAAATGTGTATTCCTCGGACAGACCTTTCCAATGGGCTATCATGCGCCTAAAATGAATATCATATGCAAAAGTTACAACCCCGAGAAGTTGATGTACTAACTTACCCAAACGGGGCCCACATGACTTTTGGCACTTCATCTCCTACGGTTGGGATTTTGGATGTCTAGGGTTTTTGAAATTCATGTTTATTGTAGAAAGGCCTTCAAAGCCTCATTGTAATCATCTTATTGTGAATGATAATAGTCGTCACATCTGTTCTCAGAGATAAGCCGCCACCATTCTAGCAAGCTTGTTTATGCTGCATTTTACAGTTTCATCTTATTTCCTTATTGAATAGAAACCAATTTTACTGTATATCTGTTATTCTCTCTTAAGCATCTTTTGATAATAATTTTTATTCGTTTCGTTCTGCAAATATATTCTGGATCACCCATGCTCTCAATAACTATGGGATGCTACTTCTCACACCCACCCTCTTACATGAATTCAATGATTGGGCTCTAGAACACTCAACAGATAATGTAAGGTTCATGGTAAGGATAATTTAAAAATAAATGGGTTTGGGTTTAAAAGATATAGGTAAACTATCCCCCTTGGACCCCTTCCCTCTCTTATGGAAACTAAGATGCCAAATCTCAGTCCTTATCCATCTACAATTGGTGATACATTTTATTTATTATATTCATTTTACATCATTTGCATGTTAGCCACCAAATCTCAGTCCTTATCCATCTACAATTGGCGATACATTTTATTCATTATATTCAATTTACATCGTTTACATGTTACATTGTCTGGCTCTCGGCCATATATTACATTTAAATTATACATCACTAGTTTGGGGTTTGAAAACAAGGATCTTACATAAGTGGTACTTCAGGAAGCCTCGTATAAACAACAATCCATAGACATTTGGAAAAGTATTAGATGGGTAATCTCCACCACTCACTCTCATGCGACCTCTTGTTTAACTCTTGTGTTATAGGAGTTTCCAGGCCACACCTATATGAAAATTGGATTTTTATCAGTCCTTAGTCATAATCCTATGTTTAGTTAAATGGTCTTGGAGAGTTTACTTTCCAACCTATTCCAAGGTCCTAACCTAGACTAGTTGATGAACCCTAGAAACAAAAAGTCTAGTAGATTTTAGCTAATTATTTATTTTGAGTGGATGTTATTTACTTGGGGTATGGAAGTGAAACTTGGGATGTGTCAGAGATTCTTGTAAAAAGAAACTTATAAGAACACTGACAAAGGAAGCTTCACACTAATTCTACAATGAAATGAGTTTTAAGAAAGAACAATGCATGAACTATCTTTCAAACCTTGAAATGCAATATTTTCAATGAAAAATAAAGAGTTATTCTAGTCATGGGATCCTTTCTTTTTATTTATAAAAGCATGACAACAACTAGCAAAGGAAGACTGACCTACAAAGCAAATATTATTTCCTAAATTTGGAGAAAAGCAAAAGAAGCAAACAAAATAGTTTTCTTTATTATTTTACTTTTAAATTATTTTCAAGATAAGAAGAAAAAACAAATTCATATACTAAGATATTTTTCTTTTTCAAATATGGATGCAAAACAGTGCAATAGAAAGAAAGAGACATACCTAACATTGAACTAGGTTTTTTCCTTTTCTTCTTCTTTCAACTAAAGGAAAAACTAAAAAAAAATGTTAAAATAAAGAAATTTTTGTTTTTATGTTTGAAAAAAGAAAAGTAATGCACAAAAGAAAAGTATTGAACTCAGATACGAACTCAAGTTTCAAGTATGACTGCAACAACAACCACAAAACCAAGACCCTGAGAACAAGACTTGTCCTATAGTTATGCAATCCAAGAAATCAAAAGAAGCATTGAACAAGAATAAAACTTTGTTTTTATTTCAATTTTAATATTTTACCAACTTTCTAAGACTGACAAGAAGTTTTAGAAACTAGAAGAGTTCAAAAGACCCCCCAACCAACCAAATGAAGGATTTAAAAAGGTTGAAAAGAAAGCAAAAATCACTTCTCAAGAGGCATACACTCATGTCTTCATTATAGGCAGCCTATATAATCTCACTTACATACCTAATCCTTTTATAGGGTGTGTAAATATTCTTATGTCATCACATAAAAGCATGTATATGACCCATAATTCCCAAAAAAATGGAAAGAGCTAGGTCAAAAGCCTAAAAATGAAGGCTAGGGTTATTAAATACTAAATGCAACAATAAAAATAGAAAGAAATCCAAAAAACAACATAAAACAAAGAGCAAGAACCTACAACTAACCCAAAGGAGACTCTCCCTAGTATGGTCACCAATTTTGTTGGTGGAGAATGTATTCCTATGGCTTGGGTTATAGCCACAACAAAGTGATAGACCAAAAAATAAAAATCTTTAACTAACAATAGAAGTTAAGTAGAAGTAACTAACTAACTACCTACGAGAGGAAGGATCACCTACCTTATTTTTGTAGTTTGATGTAGATCCATTTCACAATTCCACTTTCCAAATCTCTTGATTCAAGACTTCCTATATCAACCTACACTCATAAAAGAACTAGGCTTCGCAAAAGGTAGTTATCATAATGAACTAATAACTTCAAAAATCAAGCATGATTAGTATGTCAATTTCCACATCACTAAATGCATATAAAGTTTACAAAAATAAACCATTAACAAATGACAAGGATGAGAAAGACAGGTCCATTATAGATATGAACAACAAGTTACATGTTCATAATGCCTCAAGTTGCTACCAACACTGCTCTGGAAATGGCTTTCAGATTCCTCCACTCGGGCCTCTAGAATAATAACTCAATCATATTAAATTTCCTCACTCAAAACAAGTCCAAGAGAGAGAATGAGTCTCTCATTGACAATATTGAATAGAAAGGATGACTGGAATCTTAAGACTTGGGAATAGCATAATGGTGCTATACCATATGTTTATCTCTCCTATACCACTTGGATTATTTTTATACTCCAAATAAGTGGTTAGATTATTTATCCGCGGGAAATAAGGGATCAGGAACCAGAGGAACACGTAAACCCTGCTCAAAATTTAGTAAAATTATATATATATTTCAGCCAAATAAATGCATACGCTCTCTAGTGAATACCAACAAGTGTATGTATGTGTGGTGTATAACTGTTAGGACCCGTTTATATTGAACATGGTGTTTTTAAAGAAATTTTAGGAGGAACTTAAGGATATTTTGGTGTGCAAGTAGGGAAAGGGTATTAAAATCAGGTCGATAGGGAATCAATGAATATGAGGTGGAAAATGTTTCTATGACAACGTTTCTATCTTATTTAAAACACTTCAATTTGAGAAAACACAAATTAGTCACGTTGGAAAACATTCAAACCGTTTCTACAAAGAGAGAAGTTTTTTTTTCTATAAAATACATAGAGATTGAGGTTAAGTGGCTTGCAAGGAAGAAGAGGTGTGGAATATGATTTCCACACCAACCAATGACAAAATAATTTGAAAAAAAATTTAAACAAATAGTTGTATATGATAAAGAAAAAATAGATGAAAGAAACAACAAACCTTTCCACAATGGTTTCCTGGGGAAATCCATTATGGGAGAAAAACCCCACACTCTAAATCACTCTTAATGTATTATTCAACAAACATATAGTTACAATACATTACATGGTCAACATTCTAGGAGAAAAGTCCTACACTCTAAATAACACTTAATGTATTATTCAAATAAATGAAAGAAACAAAAAACCATTCCATAACTATTTCATGGGGAAAGCCATTCAAGGAGAAAAAACCCACTCTCTAAAGCACTATTAATTTATTATTCAACAAATATATAGTTACAATACATTACAGTGTCTCCATGATCTCAACAAGAGTTTTCAATGGTAGCATAAGGATTTTAGAGAGATTTCGGTAATATAATAGTAAGTTAAAACTTACGCACATTTTTTTCTCCAACCCTAGCACTCAATAAATAGGCATAATAAAAATATAAACCAAATATAGTTTTCCAATACTACATGATCCAACCAGTAGAAATTACTTGGCCAATTGCATATGCTAATCATTCATTGCTTGTTAGTGGTCTACAATTATTCCCTACTACTACTCAAAAATCAATTTTTTCCTAAGAAAAATATGTTTATATTCATGAGAGGTGAATATACATATTATTTTTCAAAAGAGAACTAGACATAGCTTATCGTCTTCTCCTGTCATGTATGGAAAAGACCCATCAAACTATACTACATATTACAACTTTTATTTACAAAATATCGTGTACAAAAAGTCTACACTTCCTATACAACAACCAAAACTCTTCTTGTTCGCATAGTCACTCCATTCCTTCTATGCTTTGAATCTAATTACACTTTGTCATATAAAAAGAAAAAGAATTATAGTTGAAACTCCATTCACTCAACCCCCTCCCCATATAAAAATTATTAGAATCCAAAAGCCCCAATTGGAAGAGATAAGGCTTCGTTTGATAGCTCATTTGTTTTCCCATTAAGCTCCCTATAGATATGTATGAAGGAGAGCCACTCAAAGTATTGAAGAGAAATAAAGATATCATGTAGAAGTGGGCCAAGTAGAGCATCCACCACTTATGCTTTTTTGAATCTCATTCGATGATCATCTTGGAGTTACCCATTACTTGTAACTTGCCTCTTTTTTAGTGGCAACCTCGAACAATGTCTGTAGAGAAATGAATTCAACTCTATTGTTTTTCCCTCTTCCCAAAGAATAACTTATATGGATATAATTCTTTCGCTTCAAGAAAAATATCGTTCTACCCCACATACTAGAGAATGACCATGATTGGTTCAATCAAAAAATCCCCAGGGTATATCAAAGTCTACATCAGGCATAATCAGTAACCTAGGATTTTTAACTTGAAGAACAACCAGAAATTCCTTAGAGATTTTAATAATGAGGTCGCATGTTACTGATATGGACTGGATCAAAATATTATTTTTAATTCATCATAATGCCTTAAGAGTTGAAAAAAATGGAGGAATAAAATTGCAGGATCATTTTAGTGGTAGGTCTCACTTTGGAAAATTGGAGTCTAAAAGTTTTTGGAGCCATTTTTAGGAATTAAATGGATTTTTTTTGGGTTATTATGTCTAAAACTTGTGCACAACCCTTTTACGATATTATGCACTATGACACCTTTCGAATGGTGTATACCATGCATCAATTAGATTTTGTATGCAAAGGTTATGGCTCCTTAAAGTGGACCTATCATGTTGACCACCATGGTACGAGAGGATGCCATGCCATCCCCCATTACTCATGCATATGGGGCTATCCATGTGAGTAATTTCAAGAATATTCTAGAAGTTTCAAAACCCTATCATAATTAAGGTTGAGGAAGTAAAAAAACTACACATATATGGCTATCAAGCTATGTTAAATACCGGGCCACTAGGAGGAGGAAGGGTTCCATTCTACGTTATTGTATTTTGTTCCATGGAAGAGAAGTACAACTGGGAGTGGAAAATTATAGATAATAATAGAGGAGGATAATGTTATGTAGCATCCTAATAGGTTACAGGTATCATGCAACTCCATAGAGAGTTTCTTCTCCTTTGTACTTGCATTATTTCCATACATAGAAAAGAGAGTAGAGAAACCTCACCTTCTAGTTGGGTTTTCTCTTGTAAGGGTTTCCTTGAGAAAATGTTTTTTTTATATTGTGGATGGTGTGTGATTGTATTTTACTGTTCTCTATTTTCCACACTTTAGATATTCCATGCATAAGCAGAAAATGTGTAACTAAATATTCTTGAATCTAAAGGAATTTAACCTTCATAGTGTAGATTTTAGTTTTATTTATTAGATCTATTGTGACAAATTGTTCCAATGGAATATCCATGTTAGTTTATAGATCAGTTACTTTAGGATGGATATCCTCATTTTTTAGAATATTATTGTTGCATTCCCACCAGATGGAATTTACCATAATACAAGGGAATACTTCTAGTTGCTTCAATGATTTATCTGTCATCCTATCCTTGAGGCAGTCCTCAATCTTCCCTTTTGACGATGAGGATTTTTTTTTTTAAATTCTATCTTCACATGCCTCAATACCTACATGATATATACAACTAATAAAAAAATTAGAAGAGGATTCCTCGTTATATTTACACATCAAAAATTTATTTGGGCCCTTCCAAACTCTTTTAAAACCATTATCCCAATTCATGAGCTTATTTTTTTTATCACCAACCATAATATATTTTTCTCTTCAAAGAGGCATTTAGCTTCCATATGATACCCCACTACTATTGCTTCTCTCCATTACATTGTGCTTCCATGCCTTCTTGGTAACCCAATTTAGATGTGACTTCTCATGTAGGTGATTTTTTAAGCCAAAAGAGGACTTCCTCCTCTTCTTATTGTAGAATGATATAGTTGGATACTAATTTTCCAATACATTGATTCCATTCATCTGCTTCGATACCTACCATACCCAAGACTTTTGTTGACTTCCAATCTATCCTCCCTCTAGCTTAAGGATATTGGGATTTGGTGTCTTCCATAGTGAAAATATCATTCAAGTGAAGGGATTGGATGAGATGAGTTGAAATACTATAATAATTTTTGGTGTCCATTCATGGATCTTCACCCACTCTAACCTTTCTATTTTTTCCAATCCTCCATGTTGCCCATTACCTGACCAAAGGAAATGCTCGCACTAATGCCTTCCAAATAATGGATCCTTTTGAGGACTTATTTGGGTGATATTGTTGAGCAATTATTACCTACTATTGCTTATAATTTATGCATTTCTACTTGTTATCAACCATTACTTGGTCCACTACAAGACTACAAGGTGTTTGATATGACCCCCAGGAGGGAATATATGGGGTTAAATGTATAGGATATGACCCCAAGGGGAAGCATATATGGGATTAAATGTACATGTAATGTGTAAATGTATATTTAATAGGGTTGTCCTATTAATAAATGGGCCATATGTGCAATGTGTGAATAGGTATATATAGAGATCATCTAGTCATTGTGAAGGAGATGTGAATTGTGATGTATGAATGTATTTAGGTATTTCAAGGAGGTTCTCCTATTCTTTAAGAAGTTATTGTGTAACTTATATCTCTTATCTTTATTGGAGTTATTATTCATGTTCAAATTGGTGTACATGGTGTACATATAGTTAATTTTGATATTTTAATTATTTGGATCATAACATTTGGTTTCAGAGCATACGATCCTAGAGTTTTTCTCCTTCAACCAAGACATCTTGAAGTTTTCTCTATAATTGTTTTATGGAATGAGTCAAATAATGATTTTTTTTAGGAGACTGAGGTGACATAGTGAATTATTTCTGGTAAAAAATTTAGGTTTTGATTAGTTATTTTCGTAGATATCTTCTATGGAAGTTAGGGTTTGTGACTAGTCCTGAAAATAGTCTCAAATGCATCATATTTTTATTTTCACTATAAGAAAATTTCAATGAAGTTTCAAACTCTGAAATTTTAAAAATCATGAGAATGTATAGATAATTACATGTGGAAATTTTTTTAGATTTTGAATCATTAGAATTTATGATATATACCTTGTGGAAGATGGGATTTTTTACTAATCATGGAATTAGTCTTAAACAAGTCATTTTGGTAATTTTTTCTATAATTTTTATTAGTGAATTTTCAAAGTGAAAATTTTTCAAGAGTTTAATAAGTCATATTAGAGTACTAGAGGTCAAAATTTCAAACTCTCAATGTTTAAAAATTTAGAGATATATCGGGACAAAGGTCAACCATCTAGACACTCTCCAAAATTAGATTTTGAATGGCACATAACTTAAAATTGGCATAACTCTTGGTTGGAAGATATTCAATGGTGCTAGTAGATCCAAAGAAGGTGTGGAATTGCTTAATTGGGGTCATAATAGCCAATCTCAGAAGTTACATTTTATATTTTCACCTTCAAACTCTACCTTTCATGATTTATTTTATGGTGATTTTAAGATCACTTTCTTGGGTTAGCAAGCTCATTTTTAATTTTTTTTAGAGACATGTTTCGACATATTTAAATAACTCACTTATTTATCATTCTGAGGGTAAAAATGTAGTAAAGGAATAATATATGCAAGAACTACACATGGTTTTACATTGCCTTGTTGGAAACCCTTATAACCCTTGTTGGTATCGCTTCAATTAGTACCGCATTAGATAGTACCCATATACAAAATATCACTTCCATGTACATTTAGGTATATAGGAAGTCCCCTAGGTATACATGAAACCATCTTTAGATAATATAATAAATTTTCTTATTTCTATAGTACATCAATAACAACACTCAAGGAGACCACTCTGTAGTACCTGGATAGTTGAGTAATATGGCTAAGGGCACAATTGAGCCTCTTTAATTAGTACCCTGAGATATTGGGATGAGTACTACTATTGGACCCCACACATATATCAAAGAGATATAGAAACTAACACTCTCTTCTCCTTAGGACCCTGTAACATTTTCCTGTGAGCTCACTCCTTAAGGATAACTATAATAGTAATAAAGAGAAAAAAGAAAATTAGTATTATTTTCTCCAATGGAAAGGGGTCCTTTGAGAGATAATACTCCTATTAAGCCTCTAGAAATATCACACATGACCTTGGAAGAAAATTAAGACTTTGAAAAAAAGCTATCCCAATTGAAGAACCAAGTTGAGGAAATGAGTGGTAGTATGTTGAAACTTGCATATTACTCACGTTCCCAAGAAATATTCAAAATGGAAATGGATGGTAAAATGGGTAGATTGATGAATCATATGATGGAACAAATGGAAAATACTAAATAAACTTTGACAATTATTAAGGAAAACCTAAAAATGGGACAAATCAAGATGATGCAACAAGCAGATCAACATCAAAGTGAAATACAACTTCAGAAGGGTGATTGTTTATTTTTGAGACTGCAACCTTATAAGCAATCTACTCTCAAACATAAGAAGAATAAAAAATTAGCTCCAAAATTTTATGGGCCTTACAAGATTATTTGTAATATTGGATAAGTGGTGTATGAGTTATATTTTCCTTCTTCTCACATCGATAAGGTTTTTCATGTAAAGAATTTTGGAACAAAATATGCGAGTTTAGACAAAACTTCCATAATTAGATGAAGAAGGAAAGTTGATTCTTGAACAAGAAAAAGTTATAGATAGGAATTATATATCTCTAGTAAATAGAACCATTATGGAGTACCTAATCAAGTGGAAGAATATTCTTCCAGAAGAAGCTACAATGGAAAATGAGCAATTCATGAAGAAACACCCTCAATTACAAGCTTTGAGGGTAAGTTTTTTTTTTAATGAGAGGGGATATGTTAAGGCATCTAAGGCCCTATGTTAAATCCATAAAACACATTTATTATTAGTTTATTACTCATGATTAGGTCAAGTTAGTGGTAGGTTACATCATGCTCACTTTATCACCTATTTATAATAAAGGAGAATCATTTGTGTAAGCACTGCATGTTGTCTTTTGAATTGGATATATTGTAAAAGGAGGTTTCCCCTTCGAACTCAAAAACAAGGGAGAATTCTAAACACCTAATTAGAATCTCCACCATCCTCATGAGAATATTATTTAGACTCATAATAATAACCATTATTTTCCTTCTTATTCTTCTTTTTCTCTTCCTTGTAGTCTCTTTTAAAATTCCAAACCTTCTTGTAGTTCAAACATTTTTCCTTTGACTTTCCAAGAGACTTATATGTCTCCCATGGTATTTGGATCTGCCATTTTCTCTCTTCTTACCTATCTCCTTCAATCTTCCAGGAACAACAAATGCCTCATTGGTGGTTTTATAATCTTTCCACCTCACTTCTTTTAAGATTAAAGAATCCATGACATCATCAAGAACTAAGGTATTTATAGTGCATCCAATAGACATTACTCGATTGTCCAGTGAATATAGCACGGAACAAAAAAAGGTCATACAAAAGTACTCCCAATCCATATTCACTCCATCTAAGATCAACTGAGTCACAGGAGTGTTGAATTTTTTCAAGTTATCAACTACAAAATAACCATCACCCATTCTCCAAAAAGACAATTTTTTCCACACAACAAGTTTATTAACTAGGTATTTAGTTGTTGATTTGAAAAATTGTTTTACGATCTTTAAGTCAACCTCACACGGATAAAATCCCCTTGCATTTTTTAAGAGGTGGTACTCCTCTATTTTAAGAATGTATGAATAAATATAAACAATTCCTAAGAAGGACCAGGATTATTTAAAATAAATATCCACATGCAATGAATACCTAAGATAGGATCATGTATCTTATAAAAAGAAATTCTTTACAATATATTACAGAATTCATAAACCAATAAAATATAAAGATAAACATAATGGCATTTCTATCACAGAATTCATCAAGACATAACATAATATACAAGAAAGGAGACATTAAAATATGGACAACATATGGCATAGAACTTTAAATGACCATTTCATTAGGAACAAAAAAGCTTTTGATGAATACACATTTGGAATCTCAATCTTGAAACAAAATTCTTTAAGATTACATTAATTTAATATCCCAAAATAGTTCTCTAGGAACCTTTAAAAATAATAAATATGTCTTTAAAATACAAGGTAAATGTCTTTGAAATAAATATTGTGTATGTCCTTCAAAGAGGACTGGGATGGGGCTCTCGTGGACCATAAAATGAAAACACCTTGAAGACAGAAGAAGAACAATCAAAGATCAGACATGGTTTCACATATAAATGAGAAATGGAAGGCAATGTGACAAATGATTGTAGAAGAATGATAGCAAGAAGAGGACAAAAAGTTGTTTTGTGACTCACTGGGATGGAAAAAAAAAATTGAACCCTTTTACTTGCTTTGAGGTGCCTCTTTCGTAGATTCTTGTTGTTGTTGAGCTGGCATAACTATTGAAACCATTTCTTGTTGATCTGGCTCAACAATTTTGAATAATTCTTTTCTTGACCAATCTTCAATATATTCCCTCATGGGGGGCATTGTGATCATGCCTTGTCTTTATCTCTAATAATTCATTCTCCATCTATCTCAACTCCATGCATGATTGGTACAACGTGTCATCTACTTCATCATTCATGTTGATGTATCTGACTAGCCACCTTTCAGCTTCTTCTTTAGAGAATCCTATTGTTTCGTTGAACTCATTTTCCCATGCAAATTTCAATACATTAAGTTGGTCTAACAATTATTCTTTTGATGCAATTATTTTATCCATTAATAGGTTCTTCCCATCAAGTTATTCCGTGAGATCAACCAATTTAAAGAATAAGTCACCTCTTTTTATTTTCAAAGCCTCTATTTTACTTATCATTTCTCTCAAGTACTTTAACCTCTTCAACCGACATGCGTTGATTTGTTTCATTCGGATATTTGAAGGAAAGTTTTGCTCTCCTATGGATATCTCTCAAGCTTGAAACTTTGGCAGAGAATGTAACCATAGTGTTTTTATAGAAACCTTAATCATTCTCCATATCCTTCTGAAGATATTGTTTGAAATTTGTGATTCTTGTTACAAAGTTAGAGGAATTATGTGCAAGTTCCCAAATCTCTTGAATCAAATCTATCATTCTATGGATCCCGTCTCCAACATATTTTCTTATTTCTTACAGTAAACTTGATGAACCTTTATATTTGTTACTACTTTCCAGGACATCTTCTAAATTACGATTTGGTTGAATTGTATTTAAATGTTCTGGAAACAAAGGTCCTAGAATTAAGGTCGCCTCTAAGTCTTTTATTCTTTGTTTTAATTCCAAATTTTCCTTTTCCATAGTGTTGACAGACTATTTCAGGGATTCTTTGGTTGCATTGTGGAATTGTACAATTTCTTATGGTGCAACCCCGTCGAAATCAAATGTTGATTTCCATTTCTCTATTGACTTTTTATTTTTTGTATTAACTTTTTCAATTACTACTTTTTGGATACTAGATTGTAGGTCGTGTGGTGCAAGGTTATAGATTCCTCTTCAAAAATCTGTGGTTCCTGGGTAACTAGGGATTCAATGATTTGTCATGTTTCCAAAAATATTTTTTCATACCAGTTAGGTTCTTCAATAAGCTCATCCACATCCATATCTTATGGGATTTCTTGGGTTTTAGGTACACCTAACCCTATTGTATGTGTATTCCTTTTTCTCTTGGAAAAAGTATATACAATATGAGAATTTTCAAGATTTTTCTTGGGTGGGTCCCTATCACCATAATCGTCTAAACTTCCAGCCAATGTTTTTCTCATCTCGATACCACTTCTCCTATATTTTTTTCTTACCGGGGTACTTTTCTGGGAAACATTTGGTGAATTGGGATCTCTATTTGCTACTTCTCTATCATGTTGTCGGTATCCTTCATTGGTACTAATTAATTCTTCCATGCAATTTAAAGCTTGTTTAGTCGTAGTCTTAGGGATATCTAAATTATCTCCACCTCCTTCTTTAATCTGCTCAATTTTGGTAAAGTAATAAGAATAACCAATTGATTCCATATGTGCAGTAAACATGCCATTCAGGTCAAAACCCTCAACAAGTTTAGTTTCATTTAAGCCGAGTTGGTAAAAAAGACATGCAGGTTCATCCAAATGGGATTTATTTTTTACCATGATTTCTCCAATTTCCCAAGGTAAGTGATCCATAATTGGATCTCGAGACCAAAATGGGTCCAGGAAGGCCTAAAAATCAAAGTTCTCATAATGGCTTCAAAACGGACGTGTGTGTAGGCCTCATCGATATGAACCTAACACAACTTGAACGGGCTCAAACAGATGTCATATGCTCCATATATCATGATCTGTTCATTTTTCCAAATATGTAAAAAGTTAACAGTCAATAGGCAAAAAGTCAACGCAGGCATCAGCATGACGTCATGTTGATGTGGAAGATATTGGAGGTGACACATGGAAGCTAACCATACAATGACGTGAACAGGTTGTTGACTGGACATGTATAGAAATAAGAAATACTCACCCACTCAGACAAATACCTATAGACATAGGCGAGATTGTCAAACTTCGTTATCACTTTGGTGTTTTATGGTTTGTTGTTCTTCATGCCTATGTTCAGATCTGTATATTTCTTTATGAATGTCATATTTCTTCTATAATTATTCCTCTTTCATTAATTTCCTAAATGGTAATTTAACTCATGCAAGATAACTCAACCATTGTCATTTAAAATATTTTTTTGGATCAAGTGGTATCAAAGCTAGTTGACGTTTGGATTTGAGTTTTACATGATTACCAGGGAAAATATATTGTTGGTTGTGGAGCCTGATTATCTTCCTAATTCAGAGGTCCTTGCTTT
>JASDQU010436521.1:68020-85221 GCA_032191745.1 Picea mariana
TCCAGCATATACAACAACGGTGGAGTTGTTGAGATCAGTCTCCAAGTGGGAGATTATTGGTTGTGGAGCCTGATTATCTTCCTGATTCAGAGGTCCTTGCTTTCAGTCGTGTTTATACCCCATGAAGTAGTTATTTACACCCCATAAGTATGTACACTCTTCCACGCGGGGGAGTGCAGAGGGGGGGTATCCCCTCTGTGGGGTTCGGGACCGTTCATTATAAGGTCATTGTAATTTCATTGTAAATCTGGACCGTTCATTATAAGGTTGCATATCTAATGGTAGAGATTATGTTAGGGTTTTTTTTTCCCTAGAAGGCAACCCTCTTTTATGAGGGAAATGTATTATGGCTATGGATGATGGTGAATATTGTATTATGAGAGAAGAGACTGTGAGAGAAAGAAGAGGAAGTTACAGTGGGTTTTGTTGTAGGTTGTATCCCTTCATTTGCTGGATAATAATAAAGGAAGGACCTGACAATTTCTCTGGTGGACGTAGCCCACACTGGGTGAACCACGTAAATATGTGTCTCTCTTGTATTGTGTGTCTTCTGTGTTTTGTTTATGCATTTGTTTTATTTTATTGCTCTGCGGTCCTATTTTTCTAACATATACATCATGGTGAAGGAAATATTGTTGAAGAGAATCCATTGATTGGATTGAGAAAGAGAACTTCTCAAAGAGAGAATATGGCATCGAAAGAGGGGCTTTCTCAGGATGAGAAAGAGTTTAAGAAAAATTTATTCTCCATGTCAGAGATGATGAAGGTTTTGTATGAGGATTACTTGGAACAAAAGAGACCGAATTTGGATGAATCTTCAAAGGGAAAAAAGTGAAGAAGGATAGTATCCTCCTCAAATTTCTCCTTCTTCTTCAAGTTCAAGTTCTAAATCCACTGCAAAGAAACATGTCCATAAACATAAACAAGAAATTCCTTTACTAAAACTTGATGTGAAATTCGAATTACCCATGTATGATGGTGAAGTTAATGCAAAGAGACTTGACAATTGGGTCAGACAAATGAGGGTTTATTACATTGTGAAACAAATCAAGGATGAGGCAACTTAGATCAAGTTGGCATCACTTAGACTTGCTGGCACAACACTCATCTGGTGGCAAAGCAAGTTGCAAAATGGCATGCAACAAGTGGGTAATGTATTTTCATCATGGCAAGTTTGTATTTCTGCACTTAGAAAGTAATTCTATCCTTTGGGTTATAAAGAGAAATCTTCAATTGAATGGAAAGCTCTTAAACTAAGAAAAGGAAAAATAGTGCAAGAATACACAGATGGTTTTCGTAAGATGGAATTGATGTTAGATATTCCTTTACATACCCAAGAAACTATTATGAAGTATATAGGAGGTTTACTTGCACATATTCGTAACACTATATTTATGTTTGGACCTACTAATCTTGATGAGGTTTATGTTCAAGCTACATACATTGAAGTAGGGAAAACAAGGGTTGGTGTATTAGGGGAATCATTTTCAAGGAAAGAGGACAAGAGGAAGTGGAATGGCAAGAAGGAAAATTCAGTGGCAAGAAAGGAAGAGAAGCCCTCTTGCAAGCAATGCAAGAAAGAAGGGCATGATGAGGACCGTTGTTGGCAATTGCATCCCGAGAAGATACCGAAATGGTTCAAAGAGAAGAAAGGGAGGCAAACAGTTGTAGCAACAACATGACCAACATACTTGGTATTGGATTCGGGTGATGAATCTAAAGTCTCATTGGTTGGTTTGACAGGTAAAATTGGTGATGGGTTTGATTCTAGAAGTAAATTGTTTCACATAAGGGTCATAATGAGGCATACTAAGGTCGACACATTGATAGATAATTGATCTCAATCTAAATTGACTTCAAACGAATTGGTTAAACAATTGGGATTAAAAACACAGATGCATCATAAGCCTTACACACTTAAATGGATAAGAAACTATCATCAATTACACATAACAAAGCAATGCACATTAAAATTTGAAATTTCATATAAGTTTGTGGATGAGGTAACATGTGATGTGGTGCCACTCAATGAATGTGGAATGGTCTTAGGCAGTCCTTATTTGTATGATCGTAAAGCAATCTTCTACAGGGAAAAGAATCAATATCACTTAACCAAATCAAGTAAAGAATATGTTGTTCATGCTCATCATTTAAAGGGAAATAAATCTCTTCAAACTATGGAACAATTAATAAAGTTGTCTCATGCAAGAAACATACCTATAATTGTTTCAAATCAAGTAATTGATCTTAAACAAGAACATGAGATGATTGTAGAATGGAAAATCAATCACACTTTGCTTCAAGATAAGATAATGTCGTGCAAGTATTATAAACATATTAGCTCATTTGCAGTCATATTTTTGATGCTATCATTAGCAATGTTGTCAACATGGATGATAGTGGCTTCAGTAAGATGTGACAGGGTACAAGTGGCTAACAATATGCTGGCAGTTATCAAGATTGTTTTACAGTTGATCTTGATGAGACAAGTGCACAGGATAGAGTTCAAAGACAAAGAACAAGTCGGGTGGCCTATCTCACACTTGATGACTGGTCAGTAACCTTTTGGAGGACCAAAAGGTATTTAGTGGGGAGGTGTGATCCAGAATTGGATCTCGGGAACAATTTTGGTCCAAAAAGGAATAAAAATAAAAGTTATCATAATGGATTCAAAACATACATGTGTGTAGGCCTCCTCGATATGAACGCAACATAACTTGAACGGGATCAAATGGGTGTCGCATGCTCTAGATATTGCGATATGTTTTTTTTTCCAAACAGGTAAAAAGTCAACAGTCTACAGGCAAAAAGTCAACGCTGACGTCAACATGATGTCATGCTAAAGTGGAAGCGTCTGGAGGTTACATGTGGTAGCTGACCATACAGTGACATAGACAGGTTGTTTACTGGATAGCTACAAGTGGACCGATCTGGGAGTGACACGTGGCACACCCATACGACTTACGTGGCAAGTGAATGGGCTGACACCTCAGCAAATAGGTGGAACAATGGCTCTTGGACACATGGAATCGGTTTGGGAGAGTGTTGAGGTGCCACATGGCCCAGTCATGCGCTGCCATGTGGCACCCATTCATTGGTTAAATGTTTATTGGAAAAATGTTTGGAATCTATGAGGTTTGAACCCGTGACCTTGGGTGTGGATGAAAGGCTTGGCAGGGTTGGGCTAGCCAGCCCATCCTTGGTGTCTCTTTTTAAAATATGGTGGAAAACTTGTATTTAAGTTGGAGACAATGCTAATTATGCAGAGTTTAGGGCTGGGGCTAGGCCCCATCCCTTAGCACATTCATATGACCACACATATGTCCACTCTATTGTTTATTGGGCGCGGATGGAGTGTTATCCCTCTGCGGATCCATGCAACCATACCCACATGACCCTTTTCTATACTTTGTTTTGCACGCGGTTAGGGATATGCGACAGCCCCTGGATCTCGATCACATCCATTCGCATATGCCCACACCTATACACTTGGCACGGGGAACAAGGGGTTAGCCCCAGTTAGTCGGGCTAGCCCACCGATGAGGGGAATAACCATAGGCTAGGGTCCAGGAGCTAAAAAACTAGCATATGCATGTGGAGGTCTGGCCCATGGCCACATGGCCACCACCTTATGACCAGGAGCCAGGAACAGGGGGCCAACACGCCCAGCATTAACGCTAGGCCACATGGAGGGTGCCATGTGACCAAGAGCCCACTTTAAAGGGGTTACACCCTGAATATTTGTGTTTAGTGGGTTTTTAACTTTATTATAAATATTTTTAATGATTTATTCAGCAGAATTGAGAGATTTTGGTCAGTTTTGGGGGATGTTGGGCCCTTTTTTAGGCCAGATCTTGGGGGGAAGTTGGGAATTTGTTGCCAACTTCAAGCCTATATAAACCAGAGGTTCTTAAAGCCAAGGAAGGAGGTTCAGAATAGGTTATGCTAAAGGATTTTTGAGCCAAATCCATTTTTATGCAGGGAAGCCATTGAGAAGAGCACCTTTGCAGGCCATTTCTAGGAGCTCCATTGATCCAATTTTAGTGTCGTCAGTTTTTTTGGTTTCTAGAGATCTGGTAGAACAAGACCAAATCAATTTTTAATCCTTTTGGCACTGCTTTCATGTACTTTTAAATCTTTGAACATAAATAAGAAAGCCTCAACCAGTGAGACAAAGACCCGGAGACGTAGGCGAGATTGTCGAACTTCGTTATCATTTTGGTGTTTTCTGGTTTGTTGTTCTTGATGCCTATGTTCAGATCTGTATATTGCTTTATGGCTGTCATATTTCTTCTATAATTCTTCCTCTTTCATTAGTTTCTTAAATGGTAATTTAACTCGTGTAAGATAACTCAACCATTGTCATTTAAAATATTTTTTCGGATCAGTAAGGGAATTAATTGCTTCTTTCTCTTCTCATTGAAAAAGTGATCCCAAGTCCTGTACTTCCTGTAAAATTCCACAACAAATTTTTTTTTTGATACATAATATGGGAGGAGGAAAGGTTTTTATTCACACCCAAATAACCTAAAACTACATAAATCCTTGATGATCTCAAAAACTCATTTATCCATGAGAAAGGTGGTGGATTTGAGTGATAACCTTGACATATTAGGGCCAAAAACTAATTTTTGGAACTCTGAAATCAAATTATTTTGAACCGAGTAAAAGTTATACTAAGATTTGTGTCTCCACAAAGTTGAATACCAGTCATAAATTGGTTCCATATTAAAATCAATTCTCCTTTCACTCGACAAATCCTCAAATACATGATAGTAGGCTATGGAAAAAATGAGCTAGGATGTCATATAAAAATTTTGGATCTTTTTCCAATTACTTAAATGAAATGAAAGTTCACTAGAAATAATGTGGCCCCAATCTATGATGGTGTTTTCATGCAGAGAAAAGTGAAGGACATAAATAATATTTCTTAATACCAATGTTGTAGATTCCAAACCAATAATATGAGCAAATAACCAGGAAAATTCCCTATATGGGTATTTTAATAAGCTTACCCCAATCTTGGAAGCGCTAGAGTTATTGTTTGGGTTGACCACATAATTGCTAAGAAATTTTTCTCCTCCTTTATGTTGTTTAAGGAATTCATTAGCCTCTTCACCATTGAATTGCATAGTGGATATAGGAATCTGTAGCATTTTGAAAAATATTGGGGGAGCTAAAGAGATGGGATGGTGTACTTGAAGTTGGATTATTCTTTTCTAGAAATTGAATTTATCTATGCACCATTAGATGATCTCTCTGAAATCTATTACTTATGGCACACAACCAGCAAGGGCTATGCATGAAGTCCAAATCAGGCTCATCTTTTTCTCAGTCGAAGAGAGAGAGATTTGTAGTAGTTATATGCTTGCAACCATTGTAAATATTGATCTTCATGCCCAAGTGTGTTTAGTGTGTCCCCACAATACAATTCATTTATCTTACTTGACATTATTTTCTCTATTTTTTATTTCTTGCAACAAGTGGTGTTATTGTTGATATCTACAACTTGGCATGTTATATCTTATTTAATTACCATGTATTTCTCTGCTAGTTTAATCGTCGTAGCGCTTATTTCAAATTTGTTAGCCTACATGACAAGATTTTTGAATTTATTACAAGGTTTATAGGATCTTTGCTAATTTAATAACAACATTATGTCTTCACAAGTGGCGAATGATGTGGTAGGTGGGAATAAATGTGATGGGAAGTGGTGATGTGATGTCGTGGCAAATGAAAAGTGGTTAAGTATGGAGGTACATTTTGAGGTTTGTAAGGTGCATTATGTAGTATGAGGAATTGTGGGTCTGGGAGCATACACGAATGAAAAAGGAAAATGAGAGTGTCTCGTACCCAAAGTAAATAAATCTGACTATGTGTGGGAGATGGTTATTTTGTGGGTTGTGGAGATAAGAAGTGAATTTTGTAGAACGTGGGAGTGCAGGTTGGAGGGTATGCGGGTCTACAGACATAGGAAAAAGGTAAACGGGATAGTCAGTCATCCCACATCTGCATTTCAAGAAAAATGGATAATTATCAAAAGGTAAAAAGGTGCATTTTGGGGGGTGGGGAAGTAAGAGATGCAATTTGTAGGTAGCACAATTGTAGGTCTACGGACCTAAGGACATGTGGTCCAGGGACTTGTTCTACTCCCATGTCATTCAAAAAATGACTAGGTGTTGGAAAATTTGAAAGAAAATAAAAAGAGACTAAGTATGAATAAACCAGTTCGTAGGTATGTAGACCTAAGAGTTTGATGATAGTATGACTTGAAACCCACATTTTAAAGGGGGAAAGAGACCAAGTAAGGAGAAAGAAGAAGAATAAAAAAAAAAAACCCAAGAAGTTTAAGGAAATGAATGTGTATGCCAATATTAATCACGAATGTGTATCAACATTATCCTTGCACAAATCCCCAACTTCTTCCAGATATTTTCTACAGTTTTTCCTTTAGAAAAATTCAATAATATTGAATCAGCTGAACAAATATTAATAAGGTTTATTTCATTTCTCTCCAACACCACCCACTCTTCATCATCCATACTAGTGGGTTTGGTTCTAGATAGCAAAACACATAGATCTATATCTATGAGAATATCCTCTATCTTGAGATCCAACAACTCAAAGTTAGTGCCATCAAAATTTCCCATTTCTAGTCTAGATGTGCTCACCATTCTATTGAAACAATATTTCCTTTTGTGCAAGCTCCCAATCAAACCAAGATTAGATAAAAAAAAATCTTTTTCCCTAACACCTTGGATCCCAAGTGATCAATCTTTGATAAATCTTTGATCAATCTTTGATGCCAAATTGTAGATGATAAGAAGAAAACAAATGAAATAAATTATAAGTTATTACACGATGCTTTCATGAGGAAATACCTTCCATGAGAAAAAAAAACCCACACTTGAAAGCATGTTCAATGTATTATTTAGAAACTAAATGGTTACAATAGATAACACAGTCTTTATGCTCTCAACAAGAGTGTTCAATTGTAGCATAAGGATTCAAGAGAAACTTTAGTAACATAACAGTAAGTTAAAACTCTCACACATTATTTTCCTTCAACCCTAACACTTAATAAATAGGAAGAATGAAACCATAAACCATTTATGGTTTTCCAATTCTACATATTGTAAAGCACCACCAATTAATTGGGAAATTGTTGCTACTTAGCATTCATTTCCTACTAGGGATCTATATTTATTCTCTAGTAATTCCCAATAATGGCTACCTATTATTCATGTATTCCTTGCTACTTCTCAACAATCATTTCCTACTCCACTACATGACTACAATTTTTATGACAGACCTATCCCAACAGGGCTTGCAAAAGGGAAAGCTAAGGACATTGAAGGACACCAACTAGAAATCTTAGAAATTGGAAGGCCTATCATCATCCCTCACATCCACAAGATATTTAATTAGTAGTCAAGTATGTCTTCCATAAATCCTAGACTCAAAGTCTTATTGCACCTATTTTTACAAGTGGAGATAAAAACAATCCCTCTAATTATAGGAATATTATGATTATCCCCCTCTTAACCAAGTTATATGGAATTATTTTGGACAATAATATTAGCTTATGGATAGAAATCCAAGGGGAAAAGGATATGTGAGTCTATATTTAGGAGCTTTCATTCAACTGTGGAGCACCTCATTACACTTACGATCATTATAGAGAAGTTTCATAATAATAAAACTAATCTATTATGTTGTTTCATTAACTTTATAAAAAAATTGACACAAATCCCAAGACTAACCTTTCAAATAGATTGTACGAGCTAAAATTTCCTTCTGAGTTGAGAACTATTGCGATAAGGTTGTACAAGAATGTTATTACCAAGTTTAGGAATGTTGAGGGATAATAAGAGAAAATTATTTGTAATATAGGAGTTAAGAAAGGTTGTACCCTACCCCCTATCCTTTTTCGCATACTCTTCGACAAGTTACAAGGTTGTTTAGAGGAAGAAGGTTGGGTTAGATTGACTGTATATGGTATATTCATCATCCTTCTTATTTATTTTGATGATTTTTTTCTTATAGTGATGAGTCCCTATGATGTTGACAAGAAATTAAAAATTTTCAAGGATTTATTCTCTAGTATGGGTATGACTATTAACACTAACAAAATAAAGGTTATGATAATTAAATCTAAAAATATCACTTCTAATAATTTCATGTATGCAACAACAACTTGAAGGAAGTGACTTCATATAAATATTGTAGGATCAATATTCATCACAATCTTAACTGGAACTAAGCATTGAGAGATGGATAAATGGAGGGTGGAAAGATTATTATGAACTTGAAAATAGTTGCAAATAATGAACCTTGGGCTATGGGATAAGAATGAAATCCTCTTTGAGACTCATGTAACTCATATTATGTTATATGGTTGTGAATCTTGAGGTTTCATCATCTCTAGAAAATCATGAAGAAAGATAGAGAAAATCCATAAGTGTTTTATAACTTATAATATCAAAATTAAATGCAATATGCCCTATCCTATCCTCCTCATAGAAGAAATTACTTCTTCAATTGATAGCATAGCTATGATTAGGTATCTAATGTACAAGAAATAGATAAATAACATGCAAGACAAGAGGATTCCTAAGATTGCTTCAAACTCTAGTCAAAACCACTTGCGGCTCAAGCAGGGTTGGCATAAAGATGTCAAGCCTTGGCTAAATCATTGGGGAATCAAGAAAGAGGTCACTCTGCAGAATAATAATAATATTAATAATATTATTACATCTAAGTTGAAGGAGATATTGTGGTGTGATAAAGAATTAGAGGATACAAAAAAAAAAAACATGCTATAAGTAGGTGATCAAGCCTAATCTATAAGATCAAAAGTTTTTCTCTGTTTTGACTATGGTATAGAAGAAAACCAACATTGCCAAAATAAAGACAAACTCTCACAAGCTCCATAGTACAATAAGGCACTAGATGATTTGTAAATTGTCATGGTTGAAATAATGTGTCCTCTTTGTGACACTAAGAGATTTGAAGATGAAAAACACTTTCTCTTAAAATGTTGCACGTGTAAACACACTTTAGATTACAATTTCAGAATATATGTTACAATACCTACATTCTTAACTTTTAACTCATAGATGTGATCACAAGGAGAGAGAAAGGAGCATTGGATTCGAGCGAGCTAGGGTTTGACAGCCGCAGGCAAAGTAGAGCTCAACATGGTTACCAAAGGGGGTGGTAATGGAACCCCCTCATACAAGTAGGTAGTGGTGGATAGGGGGAAAGGCCCATGAGGCGGAGGTTTCAAGGAACCAGTGAAGAGCACCTCGGGTTCAGGACCGGAAAAGAATCATAAAAGCAACCCAAAAAAAATGGATCACATGGGGGAAGAAGCCAGAGAAACTCATAATGAAGCGCAAGAACCAGAGAACCCTAATGGGGTAGAAGGGTGCAATCTGTGTAAACCTAAAATAGCATTGATACCCAAGGTGATAGTGGAAGACCCACAAACACATCTCTTCCGGGACTAGATGAAGATGCATGCACTAATTTGCAAGTTCATGGGTTTGTGGCCCACTAAAAGAACGTTGTGCAACTAGAAAAAATATCATTGGAAGCCAAGCGGGGAAGTGGAACTCCACCTAGGTTCAAAAGGCTTCTTCACAGCAGCATTCATGAACTTGGAGGACAGGGATAAAGTCTTTGAGTGGGGGGCATACTTCCACACCTCAAGAGGACTGTACATGCGACCATGGAAGGAAAAATTATCCCCAGAGAAATAAACCTTTAAGAATGTACCCGTCTGGCTGCGGATTTACTCTCTGCTACTAGACTATTGGCTATCCTTCACCTTCAAAGCAATCGGGAACAAACTTGGAAAATATGTGAAAACATCAGAAGCAACCCTAAAAGGGAGATATACCTCCTATGCAAGGATCTGCATAGAGATGGATGTTTCGGGGGCACTCCCAGAAGCCATAAGCCTAGAATTCAGAGATGAGGAATGGATACAAAGCATCGACTACGAGCAGATCCCATTCAAATGCAGAATATGCCATGAACATGGAAACCTATTTAGAGAATGCCCTCTCAATAAAAAACAAGAAGCGGAAAGCACCAAAATACAGCAGGATGAGGATGGGTTTATCAAGTCGAACCATAGAAATAGAGCAAACAAGAAACCAAGTAAAACCCCAACGGGAAGCAATCAGGAAGCCAGGACTAGAACGGAAGGGTGTGACAAAACCAACAAAGGGGAAGAAGGAGGAAAGAAAAAGGAAAAAGATAAAGAAGCTAAGGACCAAGCCACAAATGAGAACACAAACAATCCAAGCAATAAGATGGAGTAGGGGGTAGCAAAAATCCTATGGATGGGGAAACCAAAGATGCCAACACACCCATGCAGGAGGTAGACGGAGACGTGGAAATGACTCCAAGTGAAGTAGGTACAGAAGATCCTGACCTCTGAGATATTGTGGAAATGGAAGGAATAGATCTCCTGAACATATTGGAGCAATAGAAAAGGCAGTGCATAGACAATGTACCAGCAGAGAAACTAGACTGTATCCAATACCTATTCCTCCTAAGGGAGGAAGCAAAATCCAGAGGGATCAAGCGCACGCACGGGGAGATAGGACACCTAGGAATCAAAGCAGGTGAGGAACAACCATAGCTCTCACCCAAGAAGACGAGAAGGAAGAAAGACATGAAATCAAATAACATATTCCTACAGGAACTAGGAGCTCTGTTGATAAATTCAGGTAAGATCAAGAAGCTCTTTCCCAACGCCCCCCCCACATGTTTAAATGAATATTATAAAATGGAATATTAGATGCCTAAACAACCCACGAAAGCAAATAATCCTTAAAAATAGATTGAGGAAGGAACAACCGGACCTTTGTTTCATCCAAGAGACAAAATGTATTGTAGATAGAAAGGAAACAATCAACAAAAAACAATGGAGCAAGAACAAGACGTTGGTTGTCGAAGGACAACACATGGTAGGTGATATTCTCACTTTGTGGAACCCACAAGTGATGAATATACTAGCAGTAGAAGCCACCAGACACACACTTTCAGTTAACGTGAAAATCATAGGTAACATGGAGGTGATTCTATGCATTAATGTGTATGGTCCCCAGATGTTGGAAGAGAAGAGAAGAATGTTACTAGACCTAGAAAACCTAAAATCCCATTCTGGAAACCTCCATTGGATCCTGGTCGGGGACTTCAACATCATCAGAACACTTGTGGAGAAAAAAGGAGGCACCGGGATATTGGATAGAGATGCACAAGACTTTTCAGCTTTCATTGACATAATGGAGATGGTGGACATCAAAACCAGTTATGGCCAGTTCACATGGAAAAACAAATGGATAAATCAACATCAGATAGCGACGAGGCTAGACATATTCCTCGTGTTATAGTCCATCTTTCTATAGGGTTTAAATTTAGACTACACCATCCTTCTCTGGGGGGCCTCAGACCACTGGCCAATCCAACTGGAAGCAAATTTCCAAACCACACCGAAAAATAGACCTTTCAGATTCGAGAAATTTTGGATTGAACATCTCACCTTCAAGGAGAACATCAGTCAATGGTGGTGGGAGCCACAACCTGAACAAGGGACAAGGATGTTCAAACTTTATAATAAACGCAGGTACATCAAACATAAACTCAAGGAGTGGAACAAGGAAATATTCCGAAACATAAACCAAGAAAAAATAATTATTGAAGACAGAATGAGGAACCTCCAGGAAATATGCATGGACGTGGGCTATATAAAGGAACAAAAAAAGGAAGAGATCCAACTGACCAAGAAATGGGAAGTAAGATGCCAGCAGGAAGAGACTCTATGGCACCAAAATTTCGAAATCAGGTGGCTAAAGGAAGGAGAGAAAAATACAAGGTTTTTTCATAGAACCGTCATTGCTAGAAGAACCCACAACAAAACCCTAAAAATTCGGGATCAGGATGGGATCTAGAGAGAGTCCCACAAGGAGATTGAAAATATATTGGTAAACCACTTCCATGGGATAGCCCAGGAACCCAACCAAGACTGAACGGAGGCCATACAAAGGATAACTCAGCACATCCCCAGGCTAGTTATCGAGGAACAAAATATCAACCTAAACAAACCCATCGCTAAGGAGTAAATTGACCAACTGGTCCAGGAGATGCCCAATGGAAAGGCCCCAGGTCTAGATGGTTTCATAGTCGAATTCTTCAAAGCATGTTGGGAAGTGGTCAAACATGACGTTTATGGCGTGGTGGAAGACTCCAGATGCTCAGCCTCCATTTTGAAAGCGCTAAATGCCACAATGATTATTCTAATCCCCAAAGAAAATGAAGCCAGGACCCCAGACCGCTACAGACCCATAGCATTATGAAATTTGGTTTACAAGATAATCTCCAAAGTCATAGCCAATAGACTGAAACCCCTCCCACCCTCGTTGATTTCCCAGGAACATGTGGGTTTTGTAGAAGGGCAAAAAATTTTGGACAACATCATCCATGCCCATGAGCTGATACACACGCTGAAAACCCAGAGGAGAGGGGGGATGATAATCCAACTTGACCTAGCAAAGGCTTATGACAAAATTAACTAGCAATATATGGTCAAGACTCTCGAATCTTTTGGCTTTGCACAACACTGGATCAACTAGATTGTCCGCCTAGTTTTAATGACAAGTTATTCACTTTTAATCAATGGAGCCCCATCCAAACCCTTATGATCTTCAAGAGGCATCAGACAAGGAGACCCGCACCTTTCATGTTCATTTTGATGATGGAAGGACTCAGTAGAAGCATAAAAAGTGCAATTGCAGCAGGAGAAATAACATGCATTAAACCTTTCGAAAACTGCCCTACCTCCATGCACCAATAGTTCGTTGATGACACCCTAATCCATGGCACACCCATGGTCAAGGAAGAGAAAGCATATAAAATAATCTTAGAAGATTTTGGGGAAGCCTTGGGAGCAGATATCAATCACTCCAAATCCATGATATATTTCTTCAATACCAACCCAACAACTTAAAGGAACCTGGAAAATATTTTGGGGTTTGAACACAAAACTCTCCCAACGAAATATTTGGGAATTCCCCTGACAGACAGATCATGCAAAATGGAAACATGGGAAGGAGTGATCAACAAAATACAAGAGAGGGTGAAAAATTGGACTTATAGATCCCTCAACCTAGTGGGGAGACTTATCCTGACCAAAGTGGTTATGCAAGCAATTTCGACCTATATGATGTCAGTGTTTCTCTCTCCCAAAGGAATACTCCAAAAAATAAGAGCCATCCAAAGGGAATTCCTATGGCGAGGAGTGAAAAGAAAGAAAAAATGGGCCCTTGTGGCCCGGAAGAAGGTTTGCAAACCAAAATGCAAAGGAGGCTTGGGGTTACAAGACCCACAAGTAACCAACGATGCCTACGGGGTGAAACTCTGGTGGAGATGGGTCAAAGAAAATTCAACATCGTGGGAAACCCTCTGGAAGGACAAGTATGCCCCAGACATCAATGACCAGGATCACATTCATTTTATGGGCACAAGAGAAGGCTCAACTATCTGGAATCTAGCTTGGCGCAACAAAACCTGGATCGAGAAGCATAGTTTCTGGGAAGTGAGGAATGGTAAAATATGTTGATTTTGGGAGGACGCGTGGCAATAGGAACCCAAAATGGAAAATCCAAACAGGGAGGAAATCCAACGCGAGATGACTGCGCAAGGCAAAATCAAAATCCATCACCACTGGAAACTAGAAAATGACTGTGACAGATGGAGGATCTGGGACAAACTCAATCCACAAAACATAGATCTAATTGCAACAATAACAAAAGAGGTGCAGGAGGAATTGGGGAAAAGGAAAATTGTAGTCTTAGAAGAAGAGGACCAACTAATATGGGGCAGGAAAAATGGAGGGGAATTAAACTTAAAAGAAGCTCAGAATTACATGGCGGACCAGGGCCAAGAAGAGTCGGCGCAACTGTGGGGAAAGATTTGGGGTAGCCCTCAATGGCCAAAGATCAAAATGTTAAAATGGCTATTACTTCACAACCACATTCTAACCTGGGAAAACCTAAGGAAAAGAGGTTTCATAGGTCCATCACAATGCCACCTCTGTCAAGCTAAAGAAGAAACAATGAATCACCTCCTCGACGAATGTAATTACATAGCATAGATATGGGACTAGGCGGCAGGCATCTTCTACTAGTCCAATAGGACCTGAGGTAACATCAGTGCAACCATCAATAATTGGAATGAGAGTTACAACGAAAATTAAATGGTCAACCTCTATTGGAATCTCATGCCAGGGATGATCATATGGGCAGTATGGAAAGAAAGGAACTGGCGCATCTTCATGAATGAAAGCCTTCCGGAAGGGAAACTCAAGGAAGAAATAATCTCACAAATTTGAGAAACGGTGCAAAGCTACAACTGCCAGACTGGAAGAATGCAATTCACAGGCCAGGACCCCCAAATCCTAAAAACTTTTCACCTAAAAGATGGGTGCAACAACACACAAGTAGGGTGGCCACCGCAATTCCAATTAGGAGAGTACAACTGGACACCTCCTCCGACAAGGTTCCTCAAGTTAAATTTTGACGGGGCAGAAAAAGGAAACCCAAGAATGACAAGAATGGGAGGGGTGATTAGAGATAGTGGGGGTAACATAATCTGGTTGTACAATGGTAGCTTGGGAAACTCAACCAACAACGCAACGAAATTTGGAGCCCTGGATCATGATCTTGAAATTCTAAGCCGAGAAAGGATGACCAACACTATCGTGGAAGGTGACTCCACCCTGGTCATCAACACAATGAAGAGACTCCAAAACGGCACCAGAGTGGGCAAGGTTTAGAAACACTGTCACTTGGCACACTCCCTACAAAAAATCCAGGAGCATCTACAAACGATTAACACCGTGGAGTTGTGTTGAGTACACAAGTCAGCAAATGGCCTGATGAACAAAATTACCAACGAGGGGGTTAGCAAGGAAGGACTGGAACTAGATACTACCTAGATCAACATCCCAGAAGGACAATTTAGAACGGACTGCACCCAACTAGTGATAAAATATCGTGATGGCATCTTAAGCAAGGAAGGTCACATCAAGGAGGGCAACGAAAGGCCCAGTGGAAGGATCGAAGGACCCAGATAGGATATGACTGCCCAACACTCAACTACCAATCACAATGTCAGATCAAATTATACAACAAGCGAGGGTACGACAACAAGGCCGTGTCAACAGTAAGATTTGTGAGGAACGTCCGTGGGAAAGTATCGACGACACACAGCAGGCAGCTAATGGCGTAAGGTAAGAGGGTTTGACACGGACCAATATCAATCCACCACGCCAAGGACAAGGTACAGGGAGTAGCCCAGTAGGATATCAAACGAGCAGGGGCAAGGGCCCATACAGGGATAACGGTCGATTCATCGTGATCATACGTACCGTGATGAGGAAAAAGGACGAGAAGTTTCACCTCTACAGGAAGACCATGATTGGAAGGATGAGCCCGTAGCAAGGAAAGTTCAATAAGAGAATAAAAAGCAGGAAGAAAGGCAAATGGAAGAGTGCAACTGCAAAGGCTACCAAAAGACACAAGGGAAGGGAAAAGAGGAACCCCCGGGTAGACAGGAACAGGTTGAGAACTCAACAAAGGAGAAACCAGAGGCCAGACGGGATGGTGGGAATAAACCGAACGCACAGCAAAAGAAACCCCTGGGGGAAGGGAACTCCAAACAATCCTTGGTGGGTTTCAAGGATGGAGCAGGCAGAAAAAGACGTGGAGGGAACCTTTCATACTCTGGTTGCACCAAAATGACAGGAAACCATTACCCGGCTAGAAAAGGAAATCAACGAAAATCACAAGGGAAAAACATGGGATGCTCTGGCTCAAGAAGCAGACTGGGTAACTGACCCAAGAGCCACGCAACCTAGGGAAACCCTCTACCACAAACGGTGGATATGGCGTGGCAAACAAAGATGTTGATTGGCAAAGTGAGCTCGAAGTGGGAGGACGCCAGACGAGAGAACAACATGGAACACACGAAATTGTTGAACGAAATATTGAGACACCTCAGCAGTCTGGAAACCATTACCAAATTGTTAATTGAGGTCGAGACGGACCAGAAAGCCAAGATGGAGCATTTGGTTGCTCAATTCCACGTCTACCTGTGCTACGTCCATCACATGGACATCACGCTAGCCGACGGGAAAGGAGCGCCAACACATATCAGAAAGACTTGCACAGTCCCTCAAAAGGAGGAGAACAAGGGCCAGGCAGATGAAGGAAAGAAAATATCATCATCTTGGACTAGTGTCTGGTTAGTCTATTGTCAAGTTAGTCAAGTCAATCGTGTGTCAATATCAACGTTTTTTATTGTTATTTTGTTTATCCTTTTCATGTATGTTGTGCGTATACTGTCAAAAACTGGATATGGCAGGATTGGGCTAGTTCCCCATGGTGGCAGTCCAGTCCTACCCCTTGTCTATTTCAGAAAATGCAACTCGGGAACCTTTGGCCTGGTTTCCTTCTTGGCAGACCAGGGAGTTCCTCTTTTTTGTATCATTATCATAACCCCCCTTTAGTAATATAGGTTCTTAAACTCACTTACAAAAAAAAAAAACTTTTAACTCATCAAAACTATGATGGTTTATGAACATTTCTCTTAAATATTTTTTAGTATAAAAATAAAATTGCAAAACAAATGAACTAATTCCTTACATTTCTTAAGGTCCAATAGATCAAATTTTGTTTCAATAGAAATTAACCATTATTGTCGTCGTTGTCATCTATAATCAATTAAACGAAATTATAATTTTATGTAAACTTTAATCTATGATTGACTAGAGTTAACTTATTCAATTGTATAAGACAACAACAAAATTTGAATGTGATCACACTCATTATAATCAATACTCTTTATTTTATATATTGTTGAACTATAAACCAATAAATATTGTGACATAATTTTCATTATTTGACATTTTATGTTGCATTTTTTAAATTCCATATCTCATCACATTTTTAACACATTTGTGTCTTACTCTTTTAATATGTGAAAAATTCACACTTTTTTTTATTAAGGTTTTCTATATATTAATTTTTCTTTTCTAATGTGAAATTTCCACAACTTATTCCATTTTGTTTATTTTGTTTATGAGAAATTGAAACAACTAATTACTCCATTTTTTTTTCTTAATTATA